>KK115395.1:779215-815745 GCA_000611955.2 Stegodyphus mimosarum | reverse complement strand
ATTTAGCAGCAGAAATTACAATAAAGATAGTAAACGTTTCTTTGCCAATTGCGAGAGCGAAAATAAGGCAAACCGAAACACATTTCCATGTGCAAAGTCAAAAGAATATTGCAGAACGTTTGGCCAGATAATAGACATCGAAATTTTATTTTGATGCCTTTTATTGATAAAAAATGAAAGAAATGAGAAGCAAGTAAGAATTTCAGTTCTTTAAAGGCTAGGGCAAATACAGGTCAAATTTTGTATAAGTAACTAGAGCAGAAAATGTTTTATGGAAGAAAAAATCTTTTAAGAAATCGAATTCACAATCTGAAGGGTTTTTAAAAATCATTTTGGTAGCAGAGAACTAGAAAATGTAGCTTTCCGACCAACAATGTTGCTCAATAGCTGATTTATGAATTCCCATTTCTTTCGAACATAACTTTCATTCTGTTTGCTTATAAAATTTTCAGATTCCCATTGTTAGATCAAAATATATTAAACCACAATGATAGGTAATGCTATTGATATCCAGAGTGTTATACTTGGAATAAGAACTTTATCGACAGAACTCGATTAGAGGGTAAACGACGGAAAATTTGAACTTATGTAAAACACGTTCAATATTGTATCTAATCAAAGAAACGAACGGAAGGGCCACTAAATTTTTACGACCACTCGGTACTGAAATGTTTTGTCTCCAATAAGATGAACGTGTTTTAAATTAAGATAGCAAGCGTTAATATTTTAAATACTTGATCGATAATATGGGATATGGGCTCAGTCAGTGCTACTCCTTAAATAATCGACTTCCTGACCGAGAGCTTTCATAAGTTTTTGTTCAGCTTAACATCCTCACACTGCCTAATCATACCCTGCTCAAACAAAGTACACTTGCAGCAAAGTAACTAAAGGTATGAGTTGAACTTAGCTAAAAATACGGAGATAAAACTCAATCAAACTTTATTTTCTGTTTTTCGTAGGCACAGCAATAAAAAAATTTAAATCAAGAAAAGAGGCTCTAATATAGTAGAATTAGGTGCCCCTTCGATTGGCGACGTATTTTGTTCAATGTTGGCGATGAGTAACTTTGTTTTAACCTTATATGATGCTAACATTCTCCTGATTGTTGTAAGTGAAAATAGATCGATGTGTCAAAGTCAAGCAGTGCGCAATGCCGAGTTTGTGCAATTCCCTGATTTTTTTTAAGCGAAAGTAGATCAATGTGTACATGGACACCGAGTTTGTGCAATTTTTGATTTCTTGCTTTGGTTTTTTGTAGCGACCATCTTGAAACTGTGCCTTCCTGTCCCCGATCTTGGTGTCTAAAAAGAATAGAAAAAAAGGGGGGGCATCCAAATGTAAACTTTTACCAGGAAAGCTGTCAACGTTACTTGTGAGATTCAAATTTACGGATAATATTTAAGTTATGCGATCACAATATTGCACGTATGAAGCTTCGGTTTCTAAACACATCACCTCTGTCCAGCGCTAAGCTGTGAAGAGATAAATATTCATCCACCAAAAAATCAGGACGGCACTTAACTCAAAACTTTCTAAATCGCAGGGCCAGCAGATACCTAGACTTGCTACTCCCTGCTCTTTAAATACCATGCTTTTTAAATCTTATACTTTAAATACTTTTCATACGTTATTTAAACTTAATCTAATTTTCACGCTGATGAATGTCAACTGAAAAATACAAAATGCGAAGAATAATTAACATAAAAATAATTAGTTAAACAAATAAACTTACAAAATCCTTTGGAAAAGTAAACATTGATTGCATGGAAAAGGAAGGAATAAAATGAGCGACCTTTCTCTTAACAAAATGACAGGATTTGGAATCAGGAAGAAGGTAAACTGAACAAGGTTTACGATACACAGAAGTTTTGAAATTAAATTCATTGGGTGTAGTTAAGACATCGAAGAATGGAAGATATTCGACGTGTCAAGCTCAGAAATGAAGTGAAAATTAGGATCTATAAAATTTAGGAAAGAAAGAACTTGAGTTATGGGTTATGTCTTCTTTATTACCATCAAACAGAGTAAATGAATCATTATCAACCAAAATAGAAAAATTAATATATTAATTAACGTGGACGTCCAATAATATATGCATAAATATCAGTGAGAGAAAACTGAAAAGGTTTCTAATTTTAAACCTCCAGACTGGTAATAATAATTAACATCGAATGATTTACTAAGAAATAATTAAAAGAAATATTTTATTGAATTAATTGAATTTATTGTTTATTGAAATAAATCATGTGATTGTCTATGGTGCTTATTAAAACATTTTTAATCACACGAGTTATTCAATAAACTGCAAAATTTAAAAAAACCGCTTTTTAGGAATTTTTCTAAAACTTTATTAGATTAAACTTTCTTTCTGACAGCACATAAATTAATATTGAAATTTTTATCTACGGGAGTTCTATCAATAGAATTATTTATGATAGGAAGATTTATAAAATAATTAATGGAGCATATTCAGAAGATTTAGGAAGAAACTTTTGAAATTTTGAGCGAAAATATTTTTATACGAGAACTCAGTTTTACATTAAGGCTTTTGTTCTACTGTCAGCAAAATCTGAAGACTAATTTGAAAGTTCTAAATGAAGGTGCACGGCTCAAATTTAATTTTTGGACGCTGTTGACGTGTATCATGTGTCTTGTACTACCTCGGTCGTAATAAAGCTAATTTTCAGCGAAATAATAATTTTAGAAACATTACTGAGAGGTTTTTCGTTGTATTTAATAGAAATGAAAGAAAGAATAATTATTTTATATTTACAGTGCAGTAAAAAAATGAACGATTTAAAACGAATTAATGATTTAAAAAACTATTGCCTTGAGGCGAAATTTTGAATTGATGTTAATGGAGCTAAGCATGGTGAAAAAGTGATTAATCTTAGTTAAATAGGGAAATAAAGCATTTAACAATAATCTCAAACGTTAAAAATGAATAGCAAGGATAAAACAAATAAAACGAAAAGGTACAATATACTATAGCATTAAAAGATCAGAAATAATAAATAAAAAAGGGCGGTTTTTTAACGTTTTCTGTGTTATCTTTATTTATTAAATATCATGCTCTTCGAGCTTAAACCATAAAATTCAGTTCGACAACAATATCGCAAAATAATTTTAAAATGAACATAGCTTTAGAATTTCCGATACACAGCCTCGCACGCTGGAAATATGAATGTTTTTTTTCTCGTATAGTGTTGCCATTGCTCGCTTTGAAATCATTGAGTTTCTTAATCAAAAATTCGTTAAAGTTGTTACAAAATATGAAATCAATAATAAAAAATCGCAAATTCCAAATTTGGGCTTCCAGATACCCGTATTCGGAGGAGGATTACGTTATTGAAAATTTGATGGCTCTAGATACCGTCGTTTTATCAGAATGAGAGAAACATACATACATTTATGCAGATTCTTCATTATCTAATTTCTTTAAATATAAAACAGGGCGATAATATTTGGTGGCAACAGTTTGAAAAGCTATACGGACATTTACAGTGAATCGAAGCAAAATGCCAAAACGAAATTAATAGCCTTTCTGAGCTAACGCATCTTTGGCTAAAAATGCAGCACCAAGTAAAAAACAAAGAAACCTGAGAGCCGAGAACAGCAAAAAGAAAAAAAAATATTACAAGAAACAATAACCAGAACAATTAAAATCTGTGGTATTATTTAGTGGAGCGATTAACAATTGAAGAAAGATATGACGTAAGTAAAAATGAGAAAAATTAATTGACAAGGAAATTGAGAAAAAGAATTAGCGAATTCCTTCAGTCAAAACAAGAGAAAATAATGAGTAAATAAATAAAAATTAATGCAAGAGAAATGTACAAAATTTACAACAAAAAGAATGAAACTTATTACGAAAGCATAAGGAGAAAGTATGCAAATAGGTAAAAATTAGAACTAACTAAACTTTTTTTTTTTAATTTCTCTACCATAAATTTATTTCCATTGATTCATTTCACCATAAATTCATTTCAACTTGTAAAGTATTTCTGCCGCCTTCTTCGCACGCCTTCGTGGTGTAGTGGTATGCATACTCGATGCGTAACCGAGAGGTCCGTGGTTCAATTCCCGGTGAAGGCGTTGCTCATTTTTCCCAAGTCTTGCTTCGAAATAACCTAATGTCTCTACAAACTGACCTTCCTAATATCCTTTTGTTCGATTGCTATGAATTTAAAAATTTTCGAAGTTTTTTGAATTACTATATGTGAGGAAAACTTGAATCATAATAATGAATTGTTGACGACCTAATTGCTATAAAATCTGAGATCATAATAAAAGTTGTTGAATGCTCCGTTGTGTAGAATGGAAGCATTTCGTAAAATAAAACTCTTTTTCGAAAGAGTTATTTAAATACTTCTCTTATTTGGTAAGTGTTTCGTTAGATTCCAATGATTCGGACTGGATTAATTTTTATATAGAAGCAAGTAAGGGTAATAGCTCAAAAACGTACGTAAAATATAACAGTGAAGACATAGGTTTTCTCAAAAGCATTCATCATAATTAAAATGCTGTTTTGTAATGTAAATATTTCATCTACACTACGTTTTTGTTTCCTATCAGAGAAAAATTTCTTTAGTTTCTTAAATTCAAATGTAAAGTTTTTCAATAAATCTTACAACGGTATAAATTGAACTATAAATCTCTATAAATCATTTACCATACCTTAGAATGCTTACACGTAATACAAAAAGTCCTGAGTTGGATATATATTTGAAGTTCACTAAACAATGGTAAATAAAAATATGCAAATTGTTTCCATACCCATAGCAGCGTAAAGGTTAGTTTGATTCAATGTGTCAATAGTCAGAATACGACTTGATGTCCTGGCACATACATCATTCGCAGTATCCCAATCATATTTCTCGTTGTGTATTTCATAGCACAGATTTTTGCGAATTTCCTTGAAACCGACAGGACACTGACTCTTAAAATCTAAAAAAGGATGAAAAATAAAATTTTGATATCAAAATGTTTACAAAAATCAAAATTATACGCATATTAATTAATTTCTGTTTTCAAAATAAAGAAGAAGACAGAGTTTTATAATTTAATAAAGCATTTACCTTTTTACTATCCGTTTCTGTCAGTAGCATGAGCTTAGGTACATTTAGGAGCAAACACTTCACTACTCTTTTCACTAAATATTCTGATTATCTCTAACGATGTGCTAAAGCATAACGATTCAAAAATCGTTTTAATCCAAAGTCGTTTCTACATTAATTTCTCATTAAAAGATTCTCAGTTCATAAACAATGAGTAGCGCACAAGCAAATTTTATAATATGTTGCTTAGGTTCGATTGGTTCATTAAACACTTCTAGGGTTATCGGTTTATGGGGATAGATGCCTTTCTGAAGGCCTGTTTAAGGAAGACTGGCTCGTATGTGCGTTACACATGGGGAAAACACGAAAACTCCCATCCAGCCAGCCCGTTTGGCTGGGATGCTGTTGGAGCTTTAATTTTTAAGAGTTTGAGTATAGGTTTTATGTTCAAATACCAAATGATTAGTCAATATTTGGATAAACAATTCTCAATAACATGAATGTGTAAAGTTTGTGACAACAAGATAAACACAATATATACTGTAAAACTGGTGTTAAATAAACAGTAAATAGTGGTACAAGGGCTCCAACAGAATAATTAATGTTACTGCGTTGTGTTAACATAAGGGCTGGTCCAGTGTTCTAAATTAAAGTGAAAACATTACAAGAAGTTAAAATTAAATATAGAATTTATTTGATTTTACTGAATAAATACAAATAGTTACATAGGTGGCGGTGATGTGTAAACAGAATTAATCAAAATTTTCATACCCGTCCAAACAGGGAATTTAACATTGAAGATAACGATGACAACAATCCTCGGCCAACATCGCCGAGCAAGACTATTTTACGTTCCAACAGTGAAGATTACAGGGTGAAATACATTGAAGATATCGTTTCTTTCTTTTCTAGAAAGGAGAGAAAAAAAAATAAATATTAGTTATGTTTGGTCATTTTCGTCGCCCTCCTTAGTATCCATCTCTCGTCTATTTCTTCCGACATCGATGTTTCTCTGATAACGCCGACACTTTCAGCTCCGTCTCCTTCCGTCAAAATGGCTGCATGTCAATCTCCCGTCAGACCTCCTCGTCAGCAGCTCCCAAGCCCTTTTTACTCGAAACGCCAAGACCGCTTGATTGGCGATTTTTGATGGTAGTAAAACCGCCAACAGCCCGGCAACCCCAAGGGAAAAACACGCAGGAAGGTGCAGCTCCACATAGAAAGAGCTTCCTCATTTGGCGATCATCGCTGCTAGCCTCGTCGAGGGGTCCCAATCCAACATATGAATAGCCTACGAGTAAGAAAAACATCCCGCCAACCTGACCCTACGGCAGAGTTAGTAATGTAGAAACTAGCCTCTCTGCAGGGTGCAGTTTTTACTAATGTTGACAGAGGTTTCACAGATGACCGTCTAGCGGGCGAAGAAATCGAAAACAAGGCTATAAATCTCTTCGGGAGGGCAACGGACTGAAATTGAAAGTTTTGAAGGGATACGTGTAAATTATAGAATTTACAACAAATTAACTTCAATACTGATAAGTACTTAAATAAAAATATAATAATTTCACAGATAATTTTCTTGGGTTTATTCCGACACCAAACACGACCACCATAGTAAGAAATAAAAATTACTTCAGTTAAAATACAATAATCAAGTATGAAAATTTTTATATATTCTCCACAACACCAAAACGACCACCAAAGTCAGAAAATATGGATCCCAAATTTAGCAGAAAAGGGGGCAAAATAAAAAACTTAAATTAAACTTTAAACACCAACTTGTGTAAACAAAACTTTAAAAAGATTGACCTTAAGGATCAACTTATCAAGAGCTTAACATTAACAACCAAAGTTAAGAAAAATAATTAACTAAACAGAATTTAAATAATTAACCAACCAAAAGTAAAAAGAAAAAATTAATTACTCAAGCAACTTAAAATCAGCGTTAACCAAAACTGTCAAGAGAACAAATTAAATGACTACAATTACTTTTAAACAAACCAAAGAACTTAAGTTCAACTACAAAAATTAAAACAAATTAAACTTTAAGTCTGAAGCAAAAAAGTTAAATCATTACCTTTAAAACAATTTAAATCACAACTGAAATAAGTAATACATAACAATGCGAAGCCTGGTCAAACTACCAGTATTTACAACTTTAACACTCGGCTGCTGGTCAGAATTTCACATACTGAAGTTCACATGTCCTCAAGGGGCCCAGATTCGTATATGTCTTGGATGCAAAGCCAACGCCAAAGCTGCTGCAAGCACTGCGGCCGTACCGGGCGGCTTAATTTAGGAGCGGCGAAATGAACGCTCTGAGTATCAGAATTCAGGAGATGCAAAAATTTTGCAATTTAGAAAGGCACAGTGTTACAGAATCTAGGATTTGTAGGGATTGAACCGGGCAGCAAAATGCCTAGCGTGGTCCTGCTTGGATGTTTGTAAGTATACTTTGTCTGTGAAGAAATTAAAATACTGACGAGCAGAAAGTCGTCTCGATATGCTGGTAATAAAGAAGAGGAGTGGAAGACCCTTGAATCTGTACCTCGGGTTGTTTTGAATCAAAACTGGTTTGGAATTTCCCTGTTCTTGCAAGTGGCAAGTGTTAAATTGGTCGCCCCTGTTTTGCAACCTAGACAAAGCTCTACAGAGGGTGTTCATATATTTTTGTAACTATTTTGCAAAGATTGATGTATAAACAAACCTTAGAGTTTTATTTTCTAATATGTTCAGTCTGATAGCCCTTATGTTGCACTATCATATTACATCTTGATTTCCAAGCTAAAAGTTCTTTTCTTAAAATATCAAGGTTGATTTTATTGCACTCCTCCTTCACAATCTTCCAGAGTTCTTCCAATGTTTTAGGATGCCGCTTATAAAGAACTTGTTCTAAGGTGCCGCTTCTAAACAGCTTGTTTTAAAAGTTTAGATGCACAAGAATGCATAGGAGATATATCAGGGAACTTGGGTGGGATGCATCTAAAGGGAATAGCTTCAATTCCGGTTTCATTTCTCATTTTGTCAAAAAATAGAGCAGTAGATTTAGAGGTATGGCTTGGAGACTTATCCTGATGGAACGTAAACAGTGAAGATTGTTTAGACAAAGAGATGGGATTGCTTCTTTAAAAATAGGTATTAAAACATATTTCTGATAGCAATCGAAATTAATTTCGACATTTTTTTTTACTTTCCTTATTTTAAGATGTAAGGTCTACTTGTCTATGTTTTGTGTGAAATCTGGAAAGTAGTGACTGCACAGAAGAAGGATTAAAACTACCCTTTATTACACTCTTTAACTTATTTGAAATGCGTCAGCTTGACACTAACACATCTAAGCCTCTGCTTAAACGGAAACATAAACAGTAAGAACTAAACTCAAAATTTGAAGATATTAACAAATAATAGAATTAAGCTACAGGGCTCATACTATCCGGCTTCCTAACAGAGCGTTGATAAATTTAGTGGCAGAAAAGTGACAGCAGTTACGCCACGTTTAGCCAGCAATAACTGCTAAGCCGAAGCTCACGCTATAATACCCACAGAGATTTCCCAAACTCTCTAACTTTCCCTTCTAGAAACTTGAAAATTCTTCCACTGGTAGAATTTGCACTCCTTCACGCGCGCTACAAAATTTAAATATTTTGGCACTTACGATAAGGGGAATGAAGGCTTATAGGAAAGAACTTAAAATTAAATTTAACTGGTTATTTAAAATAAATATAAATCCCTACAAAGTTTTTCGTTATAATAGAATCTAGTAATAACCGTGAAATCTTTAGAAAACATTCCTTGTTTTTTCTGAACCAATATATTATATCTTTTTCTCCTCTTTTTCGGTAGTAAATCGATTTTTTTGTATTCTAGTCAGATAAGTATATCCTAGTCAGATAAGTCAGATAAGTATCAGATAAGTATATCCAAGCCTCATCAATTGTAACTATACATTTCCATTTTTCATCTGCCAAATAATTTTCATATAGCAATCTGCACATAGTTTTACACTGAGAAACATGCTTTGGGCGTTAAGTAATGAACATCACGTTTTTTTTTTGTTTTTGTTTTGTTTTGTTTTGATTAGTTTTAAATCAGATTTTGTAATTTTGTTTACAATTTCTACAGAGATATTTAAATGTTTGCAATAGCTCTTTGGAGGCTGGATTTTCCTTCAAAATATGAGATGCGACTTAAAATTTAATAAGAGCTGTAAGTACCTTTGTTGAGTATGCATTTTTTGCCTTTTTCACAGTAAGATGCAAACTTTGACGTTTCATCCCTTTCATATTAATTAGGTCACTTACTTTACATGTAGAAATATTAAAGCCACACTTTTCACGTGTTTCTTTAATAATTGAATAAAAGTATTTCTCTTCGGACAGCGCAAAAATAGAGCCTTCGAACCATTGTTAATGTTTCAGCAACATTTTAAAGAAAAGAATATTTTTTATGCTGCAAACGATAATTAAATCTTATTTCAAATCGGATGCCAGTCACGTTTATATTTAAAAATTAATATTTAAATTCACGGAGAAAATCAAAATCGTTATAAAAATGTATGAACACCCTCTGTAAGTGACAGAAAAAAACTGCTAAGTTTATTTTATTATGTTAAACTATTAAGTTCCAAGTTCCCGTTAGGAAAAAATGTCGTAGAAATCAATACGACTGAGAAATTGTAAAAACACTTAAAACTAAGAAAATTAACAAAAGAATAAGGAAGTTACCAAAATATCATGGTGTAAAGAAATTTTAATTTTTTTCAAGAAATTTTAAAATTTGGTTGTGAATTACTTACTGCTTATAAGTTATTTTAAGTTATTTTGATCAGAATACAATTTAATATGAACCTTTACCTTCTATTCGATGCTGAAAGCTTGTACACTGGCTGTAGTCAAAAAAAGACCATTGAGCTCCATAATAGAAGCTCGCCTGACACACTCTTTTCTCCAGTTTCCAATCTAAATTTTAAAAAATAATAGATCACAAAGATTATAAAAATGTGTTTTAAATAATCAACTTTAAATGGTACATTTTTAATAATCTTAGAATACTCTCAAATCCAGAATAAAAGGAATTTGCATTCAATGTATATTGTTTTTGATTTTTGCTGATCTAATTGCCGTCAAATGCTGCATTTACTTTAAGGCAAAGATGGCCAACTAATGCAGGTTGCACTTCGCCTATAAAATCATTATTTTCATCTCACGATTATGCTACAAAAATTTTAATATTATTTTTAAGTGGGTTTTACAGATGTCTGTAGATTTTCATACATTTAATTATCTTAAGACTATTTTCCTGACTTGTTGAAAATATAAGTAATATGATCAAAATTATTTAGTAAACTTGTTTTTTTGTATGAGCGGCGCACTTAATAACTAGCATTACATTTTAAGCTATAATCGTTACATAATCAAATAAACTTTTGGGGTAGAAGCAGTAACAGTCGCCTGTGAGACTGCGTTTTTTTAACCTTTAAAAAATGCTAAAATATTGTTACAACTGTATATAAATTAAACATTTGTCCTTCATTACTGATACATTGAAAGACGCAGATTTTTAAGTATAACAATGTGAGAGACGGCATTCGACTGATTAAGAGTTGAGATCCGAAAACAAATATTCTCCAGAAAAGAGTATTCCAAATGCTAAAATGAACTATTCTGTATTGATCTTTCATGGGCTTGGTGTTGTGTATGTCTTGATGTTGTTTGAATGCAAAATTATAACCAATTTTGCAGTTGAAAAAGTATTTTAAATTAATAGGAGGATAATCTTGGGATTTTACTTTATGCTCAAAGTGATATTTTTTAACGTTTTGTGTGTTACCTTTATTTATTAAATATCACGTTATTCGCACTTAAAGCATAAAATTCAATTCAACATCAGTTTCGAAAAATAATTTTAAAACGAGCATATATTTAGAATTTCCAATACACAGTCTCGTGTGTTGGGGATAGAAATGTTTTTTGTTTTCGTACAGTGTTACCATTGCTCGGTTTGAAATCGTTGAGTTTATCAATCAAAAATTCGTTAAGTGTTACAAAATATGAAATCGATAATAAAACAAATTCCAAATTAGGGCTTCCAGATGCCCATATTCAGTGGAAGATTACATTATTCAAAATTTGGTGGCTCTAGGTACCGTTGTTTTATCACAATGTGAGAAACATATATACATTTATGTAGATTCTTCATCATTTAATTTCTTTAAATATAACACAGGGATCTAATTTTTGGTGGCAACAATTTCAAAGGTGAGCCGACATTCCTAGTGAATCAACGCAAAATACCAAAACGAAATTAATAGCCTTTCTGAGTTAACGCCCTTTGGGCTAAAAAAATGTCCAAATTCCAGATTCCAAATTTGGGTTTCCAAATGCCTATATTCGGGTGGAAACGTACTCTATTCAACATTTAATGGCTCCAAGCACCGTTGTTTTATCACAATGCTAGAAACATGTATACGCTTATGCAGATTCTTCATTATTTAATTTCTTATAATATAATACAGGGCTTTAATATTTGATGGCAACAAAGTGAACCGTTTGAAGTTTGAAAAGTGGACCGACATTTATAGTGAATCAATGCAAAATTTTATCATTTTTTTCTCATCAATCTCTATAATTTTTTCGGCTTTACCGTTTTTTTCGCCAAAACTAAATTAATAGTCCTTCTGGGCAAATTGCCCCTTTGAGCTAATAATTATTAAGTATTGTAGATTTATATCCAAATGTTTTCCAAACATAACATATTGTGTGTATCGTGATTAAAAGACATAGCGTAAACTGCCCTCGAAGGAACAGAATGTGGTTGATGTTGCTTTTAGCTATGAAAAGGATATTTTCTTATTGGAAATATGTAATGAAATTGAACCCAAAAGGTTTTATAGTGCAGTCACTGGATTTTTATCATTCAGGGAAATAAACTTTGTGCTAAAATATTTTTTTCTTCCAGTCTTCGAGAAAATATTTTTTTCTTAATTTACCTTTGATACTAGAGTGTAATGATACTCTTGATAAAGCTATAGCAGTGGTACGCCTTTATTTAGATACTTACGGGTTTCCTCTTTAACGTTCATCATATTTTTTTAATTTAATGCCAGTCATAGCTCATATTTATGTTTTGCTTCATACTTAATTCATATTTGCTTCATACAGTAAATAAAAAGTATGAATAGTAGAAATTCTTTTTTCCTCCAAAAAAGGATTAATAATATATGTTGGAAGTTCATAAAATGCACAAAATGAAAAAAAAAATATATCCATTTATTTTATATATCATTAATTAAAAACCTATGACACTGAATCCCGAAAAAGGGGAAAAAAGAATATTGGTATTGCTAACTTACGCCCTAAAAAATTTATAGCTCAGAATTTCACACAACAACAGCCCTCATATCGTCTGTTACTTTAAAAGAAGCATTTCAAGGCCGTTGCCTCACAGCCCTAATCTTCTTCACCGTATTTAAAACTCATGAAGCGAAACACGCTAAACGGAAATGGAGAAAAAAATTAGGCGATTCAAACTGTCTACTACAGTTGTCATTCTCGTAGTTGCAAGGCGAGTCTGGCGGAGGAAAATAACCTTGAATTTTTATTTTAAAGCAAAAGATTATAGTATAATATATTTCACTGCATTACTAGCAGAATCATAACAAAATACACATATAAGTGATTCAAATTACAAACTTAATTACAAATGTAGAAATCTGTATATTTCCCAGAAGCTAAACCGTTTGAAAGCCAAGAGCGTGCTCGAAAAAAGTTAATTAGACATTTTCATAAATACTGGTGCTAGACACGTACCTCCAGTTACTGAGTTTCTCAAAATAAGGTGAAAGGAGTTTCATGAAAACTTCGAAACATGAAATACATGTTTAGTATGAATGTTTAAATAATAAAATTTAAAAATGCTTTAATCGAACAATCTGAAAACAAATCTTTTTAGGGCAGAAGAATAGCAGTTAAGATTGAGGAAGATAAGTTACTATTCAAGCACAATGGATCCGATACCGCATTCTTCGTATGAGATGTATCAGGCCATGTCAGTTTTTGTGATAGTTCTGCCGAAGAAACATCTTCTTCGAAGCAAGTATCTAAAGAAAGAAAATATATTTATCATTTTTTGGCATTTATTAACCCCCGTAATGAAGTAATACAATACCTCAAAATGTTTCAATTTGCAACAAACGTCTTTCATAGAACTTCATAGAACATTTAAAGATTAAACCATTTTATGCTATTGTTAGTGAGCACTACAGCACCGCGAGAGACCATGCTATAATCTTGAAAAGTGAAAGTAATGCACACTGCGAAAGAAAAAAAATCTGAAAGGTTTCAGATTTTAAATTACGTTCAAAGGGGTGTTTTTTTAACGTTTTGCGTTATATCTTTATGTATTAAATATCATATTCTTCGCATTTAAACCATAAAATTCAGTTCAACAGCAATATGGCAGAATAATTTTAAAATAAGCATATCTTTAGAATTACCGATACACAGTTCCGCGCGCTGAAGATAAAAATGTTTTTTTATTCCCGTAGAGTGTTGCTATTGCTCGCTTTTGAATTGTTGAGTTTGTTCATCAAACATTTTTTAAAGTTTTACAAAATATGAAATAGATAAGAAAACAGATCCCAAATTTGCGCTTCCAGATGCCCATATCGGGGTAGAAATGTATGTTATTCAAACCTGGATGGCTCTGGGTACCATCGTTTTATCACAATGCGAGAAATATATATACATTTATGCAGATTCTTCATTATTTAATTTCTTTAAATATAATACAGGGCGATAATGTTTGGTAACAACAATTTGAAAAGTGAATCGGACATTTATGGAGAATCAACGCAAAATGCCAAAACAAAAATAATAGTCTTTCAGGGCAAATTACCCCTTTGGACTAAAAATGGGCGAATTATATTTGGATTAAGACTAAATTTCGAATTCTGCAAGAAGAAATTAAGTAAGTTTAATAAAAAAAGAGACATTAATAAACATATATCAAATTCAATTAACATTGAGAAGCTAAAATTTTAAGAGCCAATTTTTTAAAAACTACTTCTTCGAGTTTTACAAAACTTGGCAGTTTGGCATAATTTGAGTCGTAGATTCGAATTTTGGAAAAATATTAGCATGCCCTTTCAGAAAAAGTAATATTTTCTGCCGAAATACCTATATTAGAACAATGCTATCTATAAAATTAATACATATTCCAAGTCGCGCTTTCCAGATATGAAAAACGGAAGTTGAATTTCGTCAATGGGCCCAGTAGAATGGGAGGTATAAACTGCCCGCTTTTTTACTACACAGTGTACATTAGATTGTTTTATTAAAAATAATATTCAGTGTCGACTCAATTTTATGAAACTCGTATGCGATTTTAGAGAACGCTCTGAAAATGCAAGTTTAGCAGATGAATAAATAACATAAACGAAATTTCAAGTTAATTAATATTCACTTTTAAGAAGTAATTTTTTATTGTAAGGATCGTTTGATTGTTAGTATTTCAGCTATGAGTATATGTTCGTTGTTAATATGCCTTGTCACGAATGTAGAGTGGTGCATACGCATCTGACAGATATTAAAGGAAAAAGAATCAATGAATTAAAAAAAGCGGAATTTTCCTACCAGAATTCTGTAGTCAGTACTAGAAAAATTCCAGCATATATATCTAGCATCATTAAGTTGATGAGTCTTGGATGCATAGAAACCAAGCAGCAAATCGCAAAATCTCATGACATCCCGCTTTGAGATACGCCTTTACACATGCTCATGATCTGTCGCTTTTCGGTGTCTAGTGCTAGGAAACAGTAGAATGTTATAACAATTTCAGACGTTACCTGGAAGTGCAATTTGCAATCATCCTGAGGAACTGAGGATTGGTAGCTAGCAAGCGATTGCTACAAATTCTATAAAACATCTAAATTTTATTTTCTATAGCAGACGCTTCGAGTTGCAATGGAATTTAGAGCCAAGGAAGTATTACTCGAAGCAAGTAATATTTTCTCGAATCACAGTCCAACTTCGTGCATCACGATGGTAGAAAAAGCTTTCGATAATATAGAGGGAAAAGTTTTTTCTCAGATTAAGTTCTGGAACGTTATATTGTTCGGAAAGGCACCTATGAAATATATGTGAAACACGGTATTTAAAACTACAAAGTAATCAAACACCTCCACAGTTGTTACCAATGAAACATTGATGCATTTCAAAACAGCCTAAGAGAAATTTCCCTAGAATGCATCAAAAACTTGAAGCATTCATTGCCATTCTTTGTACAAACTCTTACTTTTGCCTAAGGTAGCTTTACGTCAACTGAGTTTTACACACTTTTGAGTCGAATATTTACGATTTCGCTTTGAAAAATGTGATAATATAGTATTCAGTAATTTGATTAACCTGTACTGTAACACTGATAAGTTATAGAGTAATTACTAGGAATATGACATTTCTTTCTTTATGTGTCAAGTTTCACTAATACTAGTATATATTTATAACATTTCTTTGATATCTTTATAAACATGAATAAAACTAAATGGTATTATAGAGCCACACCATATCCACAAATGTCTGACTAGGCCTTTATTTTTGCAACCGTTGGCAACAGACGTATACTTCCAGTTATAAAAATGTTACAAATGACTCAAACTTTCATGTTTTCGTATTTTCAAATAAAAAAAATTACTATAAAATCTAACTTTTTATGCACTTTTCTGGTCTCTACACTTATATTAAAAACGTTTTGTACGCGTTTAACAAAATAAGGAAAATTGCGACGTATTCAGGAAAATAACTGGGTAAGGATAAAAAAGGTTTTGGTTTCAAGTGAAATTTTAGTTGTTAATTGGCTAAAACGTGCTTACATTGCAGCGTTATGTAGGATCGTATGATACGGATTAGTTAAAGAAATAGCTCAGTTTACACTGCTATATTATAAACAGTTTCTATTTTTAGGACAGAGAGGGGAAATATCCCAAATAAAATAAAGAATAAAAGGGATTATTGTCCAATAAAATCAGAAGTTTTCTTTACATATCTTTATCTTACATATATGGAGATAGAAAGATAATAGGTATACACTCATAAACACGTATGTTGTATACGTGTTATGTATATGTTGTATACATTAAAACAACAACAGAAACTTTAACAATAATTATCAGTAATAGGTGTAATAAATTTCATGTAATAATAATAATATTCAATAAACAAACCAATGCTTTGAAGTTCAAATGAAACATTTCCCCAATCTTTGAAAACTTTAATGTTTTCTTCTTGAGCTTTTTTCAGAATCATATATACTTCGTGGCCATTTTTTATTCCCATTTTGTTCCAGCTTTCAGTCCAGTTTATGTACAAAAGAAGTGTGATAGAAGCATAATTTTCATATAAACTGCAATGATAACACAATAAAACTTAATAATTAAAAAATAAATGCTATCTATAAAATTAATACATATCCTAAGTCGTAAAGCATAAGCATAAGCATACAATTCGCGCATTTTTTCTGATTTATTTTTAGAATTTGTATTCTTTAGTAATTTTTATAAATTTTGCATTTTATCGGTTGTTACTTTACTTTAACTTCATTTTACATGTAACGAAATTTATTTTTCAGATTTCGGAATTGCTCATCATATAAAGTGGCTCCCAAAAGTGTTCGTACGTTTACGAGTTTCAGTGAAATATAGCTTTTTTCATCAATAAAAATTAATATTTGAGAAAGAGAATTTTTTAATTACATAATAAGACTACGAGCCATTTTTAAACGTTAAATAAAATGTAACAAAATACGTAAGCAAAGAATAATGCGAAAATAAAAAACAGCGAGCAAACGATAATTTTATTTGTGAAATTTTACGAAAATATTTCGGTGTAAAGTCACTGTTATGGCGTGTCTTATCAATGACTCCTTACATTTCCAATTTTTTTTAAAAAAAAGTCAGTATTAAATAAAAAAAAGTTATTTTTATTCAATATTACATGCAAATGAAATGAAAAAATACTGGACTTTATATTCGAATTATACAGCGCGTTTTCTACAAATTCATGAAGTTCACGAATACTTTCGGAAGCCGCTGTATATATTCAATACTTTTGAGTACATCAAATTTTAGTACAAATAAAACATATTATTTTCTGCTACAGAAATGTTTAACAACGGAAAAATTTACTAGAATATATTCTTTTATTCTCGTAGCAAATGCAACAATTAAAAATAATTAAATAAATCTTTATTGATAAAAATAATTAATAAAGATGTTTCATGTTCAGATATTTTGTGGCAGTAAAGTATAATATATTTTTAAACAAGTTGTTGTTAATACTTGAAAGAGCCATTATGCTTCAGCCATTATGCTATAAGTGGAGCTCGCTTAAATTAGAAGAATTATTTATTTTTGTCCTTTATATACAGAAACGAAAAATTCCTACCTATGTTAATAAAATAACATAAAAATCAATTAAATTATTAATTAAATAGTAACGCAAATTTATAAATTAAGCAAAAATGTTATTAAATACAGCATTTGTTAACAGTTATTAAAATGCCATATGTTAACTGAGTAAGCCAAAATAAAATACAACACATACACATTGATCAAGAAGCAAATGCCATTAACACGAGTGTTAAGTAACGATTAAAAATATTTCTCAAAATAAAAATAATAACAATAATAAAATAATTTTAAACATTCCTCATCAACAATCGGCTTCATAAACAACCCTACAAAAGCCCAATAGCTTTAGTCTCCACTTTCATTCTTTCTACGTGTCCACTGAGCATGCCCAATAAGCGAAATTCATTTCCATTGGCCAACTCAATGTGTGGTCTGCCATTACGCCAACGGGACACCATTATGCAGCGATTCTGGTTTTATGATAAAATATGTGACCAAGCCAATTTCTTTCGAAAAATAGATTTGCATAAAAGGTTTAGAAATTTATAAGAAACTATTACAGAAATTTATTTAAAAAAGAAGTTGTCTTGCAAGGTAGAGTTTGTCTCTACATTGCACCTTGAGTTCCGCAACCACTGCGAATACATTTTACAGAGGAAAAGAGATTAGCCGATCTCCCAATTACATCAGCATCGTGTTCATAGGCCTCAGTCTGTGTGATCCATGATTTTGGAGCTAATCAAAAAGCATGTTGTACAAAGTTACTGTAGTAGCATTTCCTCCATTAAGACATCCCTTCTCTTAGGCAAACAGTATATGAGTTTTTACCATTCACGAATTCGTCCTACAAAAAACAATTGCTTTTCTGAATTTGGAAATCTATAACTAAGCAACTTTTTGTTATCCATCACTTAAACTGCAAAGGTATAATTACAGTGTTTACAGATTTCCATTGACTGCTTCCGTACTTTCAATAGTAGTGTTGCTTTATTATCCGATTTTGAAACCCACACTGGACATAAAATAAGAATGTGCAGGTTCTAGAATTATTCCGAATTTTTTATTACACCAGACTAACTGGAAGACAAATTAGGAGATAATTTCCAGTCAGTATTTTCTAAAGGTTTTTGGCAATAACTTAGATTTTCATCATTTAGGTAATACTTTTTGCTTATTATTCCTTTCAAATTAGAACCGTCTGCTTGCTTTCATACATATAACACTAAATTTTAAACAGTTTTCTTCTTACCTTATGTTGTGAAAATCCCACATTATTTTATATACATTCACAGCTTTTAGAAACGTTGACATGGAATTTGTTATATTCTTCTTCAGGGATTTGAATTCAAGTTGTGAAAAATCTCTATACCTTTGGCGGGATATTCCACGTATGATGAAAAGGTAAGTTGAAATATCTGCACCACAAAAAGAAATAGAAATATATATTGAATAATAGTCGAGTAAGGCAATATTATTTTAATATTTATCAGATATAAAAATTCATTGCAGGTATTGCTCAAGTTTCATTACAGGTATTGTACACAGTCAGTTGTAAGTTAATCAGCTTTGTGTGTGTGTGTGTGCAAAGCACTCTAGTAAAATATTAACTGCAGAGCGTTAGAAGTATTGAAGTTTCGTGCATCCACTTTTCCTGCATTTAATATTTTCATACATTTAATATCATTTGTACATTTCATTGAGTACAAAGCTTCGAAAAATGGAATTTCGTCATTCGAATCTTCCGAATGCTGACCTAAAAATACTTAAACCTCTTAACTCAAAATCTGGGGATGACAAAATTTATTAATGTTCAATAGAAACGTTAATTAAGATAAAGAACGAGATTGTTGCAGTTTCAGTTGTACCTGAATCACACATATTCCTTCGTATCCTAAAAATATTCCCTTCTGTTTCATTTACGAAATATTAAAATAAACCACTTTTTCATTTTTCTAAATTTTGTAGAGAGAACTAAGCGTTCAAAATTTAGTGCTTATTCTTGCCAAGAAATTATCTTTCCTCGTTTAGACTTGATCTGATTCAAAACGATTCTGAAAAAATGAATCTTGAACAACTGAAATATTACTAAATCACATTCAGAAAATTAATCTCCAGATTCAAGCGGCTAAATTACGCACTTCATTTACTTAGTTTCATTTGCAGTGGCTCCCAAAAGTATTCGTACACTTATGATTTTCGTTGAAATAGGCCTCTATCCATTAATTAAATGTAAACTTTCTGAATGAGATTTTAATAATAAGATCTATAATCTATTCGTAACAAAATTACATGAAATATTTTTAAAATATAGCGAAATTTTATTTTTAAGAAATTAATAATAAAAAAAATAAGAATACAAACATTTCATCTCACAAAAGTCTTCGTACACTGAAATATTTTTGGATAAAATCAAAATTAGAATTATCGTTTGCCGGTTTTTTTAATTTTTGCATTGTGGTGGCATTTAAAAACTCGTTTGCTTTAATTTTTTATTGTTTACTTCATAATATTCTATTTATTCATAATATTCTATTTATTATTGAAAAATAGGTCTCAGTCGTAAAGAAATTACAAACAGCATTCGAAAATTGATAATTTTTTACCGTAGCAGTATTGAATCAATTCGAAATATCACTAAATTAGTTAATTTATCCCATTCTACAGTGCAGTATGTGATAAAACGCTTTAAAGAAGGAAATCGGATTGAAAACAAGGTTAGAAAAGGTCGATCGAGAATGTTAACTAAACGTGATGAGAGATTAATTATTAGAAAAATTGTGAAATGTGTAAGTTGTTTAATGTAACAGTAATGTTAATGTAATGTGTGTTACATGTTTAATGTAAAAGTTTCTGTAGAATTTAATGCAAAGTTTTCTACTTCAATTTCACCTGAAACTGTTCGACGAGTTTTCAGAGAAGCTGGATTCCATGGGTGTTCTGCCCGTAAAAATTTTTGTTAGTGAGAAAAACTGAAAGCTTAGGATTTCATTCGCAAAATCAATGATAAATACATCCGAAACGTACTGGAATAATGTCCTATTTGCTGACGAAAGCAAATTTAACATCTTTGGTTCCGATGGTCGAATAACTGTATGGAGAAGAAAAAAATGAGGAACATTCATTGTAAGAACTTAGTTGGAAAAGTTAAGCGTGAAAGTGTTGTTGTGTGGGGGGTGTATGTCAGCACCAGGACTAGGTAATTTGGTATTTATTGATGGCATAATGAATCATTTTCTTTATTTAAATATTTTAAGAGACAATTTAAAATTATCAGCCCAAAATTTGGGTATTGGAAACAACTTTATTTTTAATCATGATAGCGATCCTAAGCATACGGCTCTCAACGTTCGCCTGTGGTGTCTCTATAATTGTCCACAGGTTTTGAAAACACCACCTCAGTCGCCAGATTTAAACCTCATACAACACATTTGGAAAGAACTGGAGGTTAGAGTACGAAAACACGACATCAAAACGAAAAGTGAACTCAAAACAGTCATGATGGAAGAATGGATAAACATTGATACAGAAATTACAAAAATAAAACTAGTAAAATCTATTCCTAAACATTTAAAAGCTGTTATGAATGCTAAAGGATATCCTACTAAATATTAATTTAACGAAAAAGGAAAATATTTACTAATATGTCAAGATTTTTTGAAGTGTAGGAAGACTTTTGTGAGATAAAATGTTTATCATTTTTTTTATTATTAATTTCTTAAAAATAAAGTTTCGCTATATTTAAAAAATATTTCATGTAATTTTGTTACGAATAAATTACAGATCTTATTATTAAAATCTTATTCAGCAAGTTTACTTTTAATTAATGGATAGATCCCTATTTCAATGAAAATCATAAGTGTATGAACACTTTTGGGAGCCACTGTATATCTTCTTTACAATATAGAAATATTTTTAAAATGGTGTTCTTAAATTTGAATTCCATTAATATAAGATTTCAAATTTTGTTTAATTAAAAACTTTTAATACTAAATAAATGCTTGCTTTCATTTTTCTTATTATTCTTACATGAAAGATTCAAGAGTATTTTAGGACTCGGATTTGAGAAAATTTATGATTCATCCCACCTTTTATACAAAGTACAGAATATTTTGAAGTCTTCTTCTCAATTATTTAATTTTTTCACAGAAATAAATACTATTCTGAGTAATTATAAGCAGATATATAGAAAGCATCATAAAAATGATTCGTTTAAGAATACGTTCTCAGTCTGATGTGTGTTTTACAACAAAATAATTTATTTCTTATGGCTCTGTGGCAAGAAACTAAAAAAAAAAGACTTAATTATTATCTTGAACGAAAGACATCGGATAATGATACTTTAATTTCAAGCCAAATTAAACAGATTAAATATTCTTTTGAGTATAATCCGAACTCTGTAACGATACACTCTTCTTAACGTGACTTTTATCCTTCAAAAAGAGAGAATTTGTTGTTACAGTTCTATTTCATTTCAGAGCTGAAAACGTTTGTTGGGGAAACACATTAGCATAAGTGAAATCTAGCTAATAACAAATAATTTTCATTACATGAATAATCATTCATTAATAAAATGAAACGTGTAAAAAAGGAAAACATTACGTAAGAAATGAATTCGGAATTAAAAATTGTAAATTAATACTTTAACGCTGAGCTACTAGTCAAAATCCCAATATAAATGTTAGCAAAATTTAACAGACGATAAGCAACTTAACTTTCCTTCTTTTCAAGTTTAACCAGGTTCAGAATGATGGGAAAAATTAGACTAATGTTTGAATAAATAATTTTAAAGTGCTGTTAGAAATCCGGAAATATAGCAAAATTGAGAAGGCGGTTTAAAAAAGTGTTTTATATTACTAAATTACTCTGTTTACCGTCACTCGACTTATCCTTTTTAGGACAGGAATTGAAAACAAAATTCATTTCTACTCATACTTTAAGATTTTGAAAATAAACCATAACGCTAATCATTCAAAATGTGTATAAATTTTGTAGTGTTCTAGCTAAAATAAAGTGCTTCAACTGCTAAAATCTACACAGTAGCTATTCGCTGAGTTCTTGTCCTTAAATAACAACTCCGAAAAAGTGTTCAAATACTCATTCATTTGAACTCAATTAGATTCACAGATGGCCTCTCTTGGGGGTACAAGAAGCCAAAACATTTGGCTTAAAATAGAAAATGCAAAATTAAATTAAGTAAAATAAACAGCCTGAGCTGTACAGAGTTGGTTACCGTGTAATTGGCTCTTATCCAAAAATCTCCGGCGTAGCCTAACAGGCACGTAATAAGCACGGCCGTAACCTAGCAAGCTTAAACTCGTAGCAACAACGTGACCGAAAGGCAGAACATGCTCTTTCTAACTGAAGTACTTCAGACTTCAGCTTAAATAGTAGTTTCTCCCTTATTTTGCACAAAGCGTGAAACTGAAAACTCGTTCTGGAGGGACAACATAAGTAGGAAAATAAGGACATATAGGATAGGCTGTCTTAAAATAAAATTGACTATTAGAAAAATTAAGCAAAACTCTACTATTTTTTATAACAACACGCTGCGTTATTTTTAATGGGATTCCTCATTCTCAGTTCATTCTTAATTCAGTCTAACTCCTAAATTGGATAAATTTAAATTAGTCAAACCATTTTTTCTTAGTATATAAGTATTAAGAGCCATGATGAAAAATCTATTAAAAATTTGAAAGGTTATAGTTACATCGAAGTTCTGTGATGTCCAAATATAGACGGAAAGTTAAAATGTTGCTTTATTTTTCTATGCTTTTTTGATACTCTGTCTGTCAGTCACAATAAAAAGGTTAGTCATATCAAGTGTCTAACTTAAAGAAATAAATTGAATTATAAATTTAAGCTCAATGAAATTAATCATTTTCAATGATCTTTGAGCTGATAAAAATTAGAAAAATTTACTTAATCAAGAAAAATTCACTAATGTAACGTTGATCACATTTAAATTTATGAATTATTGTATAAGGTTTTCCGTAAGCTCTCTCAGAGTGTAAATGGTTAGCAAGAGTAGACAGCAGTTGGATGAACCTCGGCTCGAAACCCAATGACAACACAGTGAATTTTTCATATGTCCTAGTTCGCAATGCCTTCAACTCCATAGTTATAAATTTCAGTACAATGGACTCTACAGTTATACATTTCCGAAGTTCTGCTGATACTATCTAAGTTATCCGTTTAACCATAGTTTCCCCATACTAATTAGAAATAAAGAAATATAAATCTAATACAAGCGTATATTATTGAGACATCAGAATTTTTTATTTATTACAGAAAAATTCCCTCACTCATTTAGAATTATAAAAGGAAAAAACTCTTAAAGAGCGATTATTTTATTATTATTATATATTTATCCGAATCTACAATTCAGTTTTCTGTCCCAAATATGAAAATTGACAATATGATTTCTTTCTTGACTTTTGTGTCCTCACTACCGCGCCAGGAAAGCGTTTCTGACCTTGCATTGCTATGTGATTTCCCTCGTCTAGGTGTACTCTACCTCTCCTGAAAATTTGTTACCGCTGCACTGATACAGCCTGTATATTGTTGTGGGAGTGTAGATACATCACTTTATAGGATATAGACAAAATCATGTTAGAGAACTTTCAGTAAAAATGTTATTATTCAATTACAATTGCTGCCTTATGAATCATTAAAAGTTATCTCATGCAATATAATAAGGAAATAACTGACCTGAAAATAAGAAGTTAATTTCTTGTGATGTAGTAGTATTTTGCGAATAACTTAATCGAGCTTCACATTTGTACGATCCTTGTCTTACAGTTTTTTCGAAGTTATTCTTTGAAAGATCAGCGTAGAAATTTATGCCGAAAAGAAAATCTTGTTGAGAAATAGGAACGTTGTTCTTATACCACTGATACCTCAAGTAATCATTTTTACTGTCAAAAACTCTGTCGTCGATCTGTACAATGCACTTCAAAATATACTTGCTGTAATCCGTACTTGGAATGGACTCAGAAATTTCGGGAGCAATCCATGCTTTCATATTACCTGTAGAAATATATCACATTAGACCATATATATAATCGTTTTCAGGCGCATGTGAAAAGTGTGTTACAATCATTTTCCTTCATATTTCATGAATGAATATGCTAACAAATATGTACACTAAAATTCAAAGATATGATGCATACTAAAGAGATGAGGTTCAGAGGTATGCAGATCAAGGTTAGAATTCCATAATTTGATTTTTTAATAATTCAATAAAAATTCACTTTAAATAAGCTCAGAAAACAATCTTCATTTCTAATCATAGACTATGGAACTTTTAAACTGATAAATATTTGTCAAAATATTGAACTGTTTCTTCTTTATTTATAGTTAGAAACTAAGATATACTGGAAAAACTATATTTAAATCATTTTTTATTTCTGATATATAGGGTGTTTATAAAGTCCTGGACCCATTTTGATGTTTAATAACTCACAAAATAATAAAGATAGATTAAAATTAATAACATAAATGGTTAGATAGACTCAAAATCTTTCATGACCCTTGTCAATGAACTTCCACGTGTGCTTCCTTCGTCGCACGGAGAATATCAAGTCGATATTCAATTTCACGCCAGGTACCGGAAAGCATGTCGGCATCCACAGAGCCTATTGCGGTTCTCATTCTGGCTTTTACGTCATCCATGTTCGACACTCTCCTCCTTTACAAATCCCCAAAGGAAAAAGTCCAGCGGCGTTATATCAGGTGATGTGGGTGGCAAAGGAATTGAACCTCCTCGCCCAATCCATCTTCCTGTAAAATGGTCATTCAAAGAACTACGAACGATGGTACCCCAATGAGGCGGTGCACCATCTTGTTGTAAAATGACATGTGGCTGACGCTCTTTTTTTTTTTGCTCTTCTAGCTATGCAAATACGAAGTTTTCCAACATGTCTAAGTATACGACTGATGAGACCGTCTTTTTGTAAAAAAGAAAGGTCCAATGACTCAGTCGTGCATTAGTCCACACCACACATTAATCTTTGGGGAATCCTTTTGTGTCTCACGGTATTCATGGGGGTTTTCAGATCCCCATATGCGCACATTATGGCGATTAACAAACAAAAGAGAGAAAAATGCAATTAATAAACAGACGATATTTAAAAAAGTACTGATATTTAGACTGGAAAATGAAATTATCTGAAATTAACCACAAGCGCAGACGATATTTACAAAAGTAAAGATATTCAATCCTGAAAAGAAAAATATATAAGTTATTCCATCAATAAATGCCCTAAGTTTGTATATATCTTCATTATTTTATGAGTTATTAAACATCAAAATGGGTCCGGGACTTTATAAACACCCTGTATTATTACTGAGTGAAGTATCAAGACTGTAATTTTTATCTGATAGCTTAGAAACGGTTAACATGAGAAGATAGGTAACATGAGAAGTATTTAAAAACAATGGAGATTGATAATGCCAAAAGAATGCCTTTATTTAAAACAAACTACAAGTTTTATTTAAGATATAAGATTAAGGTTATTTAGGATTTATTAAAAAATATATAGATCAATTTCTTTCAAAATTCCTTTTCAAAAGAGGTGTATTTTTGCGGCCAGATGCTTAGTGTTATTTTCGGAGTTCTTCGCATGCTGAAGCTTACATGAACTCTCACAATTCTTAAAATCTCATTAATATCAGCCATTCAAGAATTCATTTTTATGAAAACAGATTTTCAAAATGACATAAATATATTTTTTAAATTAACAGTACATATCTCAAGCTAAGGAAAATTAAAATCTACGTACGATCATTTCTGCGTTTGTGTAAACAATCAAAATCAAATATATTAGTGCAGTCTGGTACTTTCACTTCTTCTATTTCTTCTATTTTAACGCAGCGCGCTTTATAAAGAGCCGTTAATCGACTTCTGCTTCCAGTCCTCAACCACGGGGATACTAAAAAGATAACATAATTACAAAGAAGTTACATTATTCAAAACTCTAAGTGTAGTACAATCAGCTTCCAAAACAATAAAATTTGAAGAGCTTCATTATTCACACAATTATTGACACAGTTTCCGCCTCCCGTGGAAAAAAAAATCTGATGTGTACACCACATGACTTGTACGGAATATTAAATTATACGCATTTTTTCCTGAATTTCATTTAAATTTTTGTTTCCTGGAATTTCATTAGAGATATATTTCTCATTCAATTATTCAGTCCTCACTTCGCGGCCAAGGCAAAAATGCATAAAACCTCAAAATATGTTTATTAAAAATTGAAAAATAAAAAAGTATAAAACATAAATACAGTTAAAACAATTTAAAGAAAAACTTTTACAATTAAAATTAGAGTTTTTACGCAAAAACAAGCAATTCGGCAAGCGGGAAATAAGGCAGATTTTTTGGTGCACAAAACTAAACATTTATTTTTTGTCTCACTCGGCAAAAAACACCGAAGGCGTAGAAACTGACTTAATTTGCTGTGAACGCTATGCTGAGTCAATATATAGGATAGTTTGGTAACTTAGTGAAAATTCCAGTGTGGATAAGCATGATTTACGTTAAGAAGACGTTATCTTTGTTGTTGCTAAGATTTCTCTAGATTGACAACAAATCCACTATTCTGTTTAGTTTAAAATGTAAACAAATATGGCTGCTATGGTAAACAAAAATTAGGCTTAGCCGCGCTTAAAAAATTTTTAAATTGTTGATAATTCCACAATTATTGCATGCAGGTTAAGTAAAGGCATAAAAATCTTAACCGAAAGATAAGAACAACATAATTCAATCATTTTTAAAGCAAAAAATGAACAATTTCACAAACACATAAGAATAAAAACTGAGCTCACTGAGCCTAGTAACAGAGTGGATATATATATATATACACAAATTTACATAATTTTGGTGCGGCCGATTGCAACCAAAATATGAGGTGCACATCTACATGTTACAGCAGTCCTGCACACAAAACTTCAACGTTCTGAGGCTACTTGTTATTGAGTTATGCGAGACACATACATACATACGTACGTACGTAAGTACGCACAGATGCTACGAAAAGAAATCTCTTCAGAATCCATTTTAAATCAGTCTTAGAATTTTTTTCGGGATAAAGAGTCCTTTATTCTGTTCTTAAGTACGAATGCCACTCAAAAACATCGTTAAATTGCATTCGATAGCGGTCAAAATAGATATTTTCGTTGAAATATGAGACCCGAAATTTTTCGCGATTATAATACTTCCTCTTGACTTCGTACAAGGAAGTAAAAATCAATCGCATTTCTAAGGTCTATGATATAGGATAGAACGGAACCATCTAACATCTTAATTTGGTTTCGAATTACTGATGTACTTTTATATAATTCTGATGCAATTTTTATGCAATTAAATTAGGTTTTGCAGTTTTTCAGGGAAACTTTAAGAAATTAAAACTTGTTATGTTTTAATTTCTTGTCTTAATAAAACACTATATGTTTGGATTTGGCTATATTACAACCTTTCCGCTGTTCGCTAAGCTACAGAATCTGATAAATCAAGCTTATGAGACACATGTCTGAAAATTCTCCTTAAAAAAGTTTTATTCATAATGAAGTACGAACAAATCAACTGGCAGTATGCTAATACATTTTTCTTCTATTTTTAATTACACGCATAAATAATAATATAGCGGTGAAATTTTTCATAACGGTAAATTCATTTACCGTTATGAGATTGTGCTATAACATTGTGCTATACTTAGCGCCATCAAATTTTGAATAACGTAATCCTACTACGAATATAGGCATCTGGAATCCAAAATTTGAAATGTGGAATTTGTTTTATTATCTATTTCATATTTTGCAAAGCATTTATAAGTTTTTGACTATGACACTCAACGATTTCAAATCGAGCAACGGCAACTCTGTACGAAAAAAAATATTTTTATTTCCTGCTCGAGAGACTGTGTATCGAAAATTCTAAAGATATGCTCATTTTAAAATTATTTTGCAATACTGCTGCTGAACTGAATTTTATGATTTAAGTGCGAAGTGCATGATATTTAATAAATAAAGATAACACACAAAACGTTAATAAAACGCCCCTTTGAACGTAATATAAAATCTGAAAGCTTTCAATTTTTTTTATTTACTGTTGTTACTGATATATTTTGATCTTTGCAGTTGTTTTACAGTACGCTGCTATGGATTTTCTCTTGTTACCAACGATTTAAATTTAAGAACGTTAGAAACAGTATGTAATTTTTTCGGGTGTTCCTTTAGAATCTTCTTTCTATGCAAAAATAATGCCTGACGGTTTTTTTCATTTCCGATTAATAATTTTGTTGATTTTGCGCCTAGAAATTTTAATACCATGCATTTTACAATATTTTTGAATTATGGAATTAGAATACTTCTATTTGAAAAGAGCAGAAACATATTCTTCGATCCACAGCTTGTATACATCCGAGATTTTGAAAGATGAATAAATTTAAAATTATTAAACGATGTCTTTCCTTTCAAATAATAAGCTTTTGACAGAAATTTTTATTCAAAAATAATATTTTTTAAACTCTTTATCAAAATCATTTGAATATGAGTCAATTTCATTTAGGAAATCTTCTTCGAAGCATCCCACCTTACGTTCAAATAACCCTCCGGTACTCTAACGTATTCAAATAACCTAACCATATTTACCAAGAAGCAGCCTAACTGCTCTATTTTCAAATATAATTGCTTAAAACTTAAATTTAGTTTTTATTTTGAGGCATATTATGGGTCAAACATTTATAATTTGAATCAGAAGTCGTACCAAAAAGCATATTATATAATAAACATCTTAATGTAGATATAATAATAACATGATTCGAAATAGAGTGAAATATTAATTTTAAAATGGCATAGAAGTTTTACACAGATAAGATATAAACTAAAGATAAATGGAAGTTTGAGGAAAAAATAATTTTTTAAAAGTCATAGCTGAAAAGGGAACAACAACTATACAGAAATACTTATTTTATAAAATTTATTTATAATACGTGAGGAAGAAAATTCACACTATTTGACAATAATTATTCTTGAACTATGAATTACGCATAATAATGAATAAAAATAAATAATTGCTGAACAATATACATTAAAGTAAACAATCAAGCATGTGCAAAATATTTAATTACCCAAAAGCTTACCTACTGAGATTAATTTTATCAATCCTTCTTCTTTTACGCAGACCGCCGCTCCTGCCTCAAAAGCCATTGCAGAATTCACTGACCAACAATCATTTAACTGCAGTGGAATCGTTGCGTCTTTAGACGGAAGTATACGCACTGAAACATGCCCATCCTCTTCGCATATTATGCCTAAAATAAAGGAATTGTAAATCGAGATTATAAAATTCTTATTAAAGACTCCACTATGCCTCAGTCTGGAATAAATTTAAAAATTATCAACTGACGAACCATTAACAATATTAAGTTTCGGTCTTCGTCTTTAGTCTTAGTAATAAGTTGAACGTTTTACATTCTTAGAGAACATAAAAGAAGTTTTAGAGCAGAACGCTTTAGAAAGCTTTCCTTCATATGGTATCAGAATCATCATGATATCACGGAGACATTAGATATTTTAAACTCAGAGATTGTATTTAATCAAATATGCTCTCTCCGGGATTCGAACTATGGATCTTCCACTATTCGCTGCGCATACCATCATTTACACTAAAGGAGAAAATGCATGGGAACGTGAATGACTCTTTATATCCCCCCCCCCCATTTAAAGGGCGATTGGGAAGGGTAGAATATCCAGTGAACCAGATTTAGATGGCGACGAAAACTCGTCCACCACATAGTTTTCCCATTTTCGAACGGTACTGTAAAGATGATATTTGGAAGCCAGAAATCATGATGAATGAACAATGATATCGTTGTGATGTGACCACAGATCTTGTAGCATAAGGTAGGTAGGTAGGTATGGCTTAGTTCACCCTCCAGGCAAACCCAAATTCGCCTTATGGCTTTTTTAGACCGGCCACGAAGGAAAAACACATAGGATAATACAACATGAATAAAAAAAGTCTCCAGCAGCCATATTGGGTTACTTTGGTTCTTTGTTATTTGTCTATTCTAATTGCAGCCAGGTTTTTGTTGATTCTTTCCATGATCTATTTTGCTATGTTTTTTGTTTCATTTCCGATATAAACCAGGTCTTTAAAGTCCATCTTACTATTCCTAACGTCTTTTGTTAATTTATATTCTTCCACATAGTGCCTGCTGTTTCCCAACTTTCTGCATAGTAAACAGTTTGCGTTTTCTTGAATTCTAAATCTGTTTAGGTAAGCCGGGAATCCGCCGTGACCTGAAAGGATCTGACAAAGTCTTTATCGGTTATGGTTTTCATTTTTTTCCAGACTTCAATGTTTCCTAAGTAGTCCTTTCTACGGTCTGACTCACTCCATTTTTTATGCCATTCCTTATTATTGTATATTTAGATCCATTTTCCTTATTGCTTTCCGTTTAGATCCCCGGTAATCTATCCTTTCTAAATTTACCTCAGTAGCAGCTTCTTTTGCAAAGGCGTCTTCTCGCTCATTTCCCTCATATTCAGCGTGCGCCTTCGCAAAAGAAAATTTTATTCGATGTTTTGTGGAAAGGGCTCCATAAAGTTCTCTCACTTCTTGAATATCGAAACTCGGCTGATCCGGGCTAGAGAGGCTTTCTAATACTGATAGGGAATTGAATAGATCTGAATTATATGCTGCCTTGACAAGTTTCCTTTTATCCAATTCATGGCTTTTAAGATGGGGGCTAATTCGGCTTGATAAACAGAGTTAAATTTCTCTAAATTATATTTCTTATTTTCTATTTCACATCCATGGAAATACACAACAAAAGCCAGTTCAATTTCCTCTCCAATGCCGGAGCAATGCGTATATATGTCGATTTCTCCTAATGTTTGTGTCATATTAATATAAGGAATCGATATTCTCTTCTTTGGGTGAATTAAATTGGTATTTAGTTTTTCAAAACCGCTTCTTGTTACAAAATAATCTTCGTAGATTATAAAATCTTTCTTGCTAGTCCTTAATAAAACTTTTTTGAAAAAGAATTTATGGGATAAGGAAAGAAGGGAGACGCCCGCTAATATGCATAGCACCTATGTGAAGATGGTTCTAAATGCTCGCGTCATGCACAACAGCCAGCTTCTATGTATTGTATCTAATTTCATTCTTAGTCGTTATAGGTCTGATGCTTTGGTTCACCATGCTCCAATACCAGTTGTGATCATTGGAATTATAACTGTTTTTATAGATTTCGTGTATTATACTACTTTTACTTGCTAAAAGATCCCGTAGAAAATTGCGTTTATAGTAATTCAAAATTCCCTCTCTTTTCTTATAAATGTAGTTGAAATGTTCTGTAAATGTTAATCTGTTGTCTATGATTACTCATAGGTATTTCATGCTTGTTACGAATTTTATTTTTGTTCCATTATAGAGGAGTCTCAGATTTCTTATTCGAGTTCCTCCTCTAAGATATAATATTGCCGAAGTCGAGATTAAATTCGAAATTTTCTTCTCTCTTCCAACGATCCATCACTGTAACTATTTCCTGAAATTTATTTTCTAATTTTTCAAGTGAGACTTCCTTTATAAGTAGCATGAGATCGTCAGCAAAACATATCATTTCTACCTCTTCTGGTAGGTCTTGTGAGATCTATTTATTCATGGTCAGGTTCCAGAGCAGCGGCGAGCTACATGACCCCTGTGGACATCCTCTGTACAGATCAAATTCAATGGATTATAGCTCATAGAAAATATAATTTTCCTTTCGCTGAAATAACTTTTCAATAATTTATAAAGGTCGCCCGAAGAGTGTATCTTTCGCAGGGCATTGTAGCATAAGATAATTTTTTCCTCCTTTCTGCATGCTTTCGTGGTGTAACGGTAGTACTCTCGGTGCGTATTCGAGAGGCTCAGTTTTGAGTCCGGCGACGGAATTGCACATTTTTCACATCTTTTGCTTCAAAAGAACCTAATGACTTTCTGAACTAAAAAGGGTGGTGGATGATGATTCTTTACCACTAGAGTTTGGCGACTGGGTTCCCTAATCCCCAGTCGCCCTTTAAAAGGGAGGTATTTTCTCCCTCCTTTCTGGGTCCTTCGTGGTGCAGCAGTAGCACACTCGGTGCGTATTCGAGAGGTCCAAGTTCCAGTCCCGGCGAGGGCACTGCTAATTTTTTACTCCTCCAGCATAAAAAAATCCTGATGACTCTACAGTAGTATTAGTTGGACATGCTACCATTTATAATAGCCTCTTGTAGATCATTATTCCTGAAAGTGACCAGAATTTCTCACAACATGAATAATATGTATATAAATATACACTGTCTACCAATAAGTATTTCGACACCCATGCAAATGCCGATATCTCCGGTCCTGATATACGTCACGCCCTCTACCATTAAATACCATGCAAGAAACAACATTGACATTAGTGGCATGCAAGATACCACAAATTGCAGAGTTATCTGATTTCCAGAAAAATGTAATCGTCGGGTGTCACAAAAATGGCTGATCCTTAAGGGGCATATCTACAGAATTGAATTATTCAAATTCGAGGGACCGACGGGTGCTGAAAGAACCGCACCCAACCATCTAAACCAACCATCTTTCGCACACATAGTCCTGAAGTTTCAACAGAGAACCAGGAGTGTTGTTTTGATGAATACCATCCGTAAGAGAGCACATCTACGTAAGTTTCATGGTCGTGTTGCTGATCATAAGCCTTTGATCACAAAGTCCAACCGCGCTGCTCGGTTGATGTGGTGCAAAGCACGCCGACAGGCAACCAGGAGGGACCACTGATCAGTGGAAACGAGTTCTCTGGAGCAACAAATCAATGTTCATCCCCTACCGTTCAGATGGTATTATGTGAGTCTGGCATCTGCCTGGAGAACGCCCTTTGCCAGATCGCATTATGTCCACAGTAAAGTTTGGCGGAGGTGGAATTATGATCTGAGTGTGTTTCGCCTAGTATGGGCTAGGCTTCTTACGCTGTGGCAGGTTTACGAGTTGGACCCATGTTACTTTCAGGACGACGTCACCAGCTGTTATGTTGCGAGGTCCACCATGGATTGGTATACTGATGGGGTTAACTGAATATACAGACTTTCCCAAAGCCCAAACCTAAACACTATCAAGAATCTCTAAGACAAGTTGGATCGCCGAATTTAAGGGGTGCAGCAATCGTTCAATATCGGTGAAGCAACTCAAATGTTTTCTCCAAGACGAGTGGAAGAAAATTTCAATAGCTATCATACAAGGACATTTGGAAAAAGCATGCCCCGGAGACTTGAGGCTGTAACTGCCGCTCGTGGAAGCTCTGCCAACTATTGAATATGAACAAATTTTGTTTTTCTTTTCTGTCACAAGTGTCAAAATACTTACTGGTAGAGAGAGTGTGTGTATATATATATATATATATCACTCATATTCATATCTATCTATCTATATAGATAGATAGATAGATAGATAAATATACAGATAAATATACAGATATAGATATATATGAATAATGTATAACATAACATTGTTGAGATTACCACCTTCACAAAAAATTTAAACCACCACGTAATGTTTATGCAGCTTTGAATACACTTTCAAAAAAAGATGTTTTTGTTCTAAATTTATTGCAGGTTTTTGACATAATTCGTGCACAGTTGTGTAGTCAAGTTAGAAAAGTTTACATTGAATATTTGACATGTAGAATAAAATGAGTTAAAATCCTTTATAACGTTTTGGTTGAGAGATTAGTGCGTAAAAGAAAATTATGATGAAATCATATGGGCTTGAAACTTGAAATAATTGAATTTACTCTCTGCAGGAGAAATTTATGAAGCAACATTTTCTACGATAGCACAGCCTGTGTTGTAGCGCGAGCAATGTTTCGACTAGTTAGTCCAGTGTCCCGTAAATAAATATCATGGACGACATCGCTAGCCGATTGGACGTAACTTTCAGGACGATATAGCCAGCCGTTATGTTGCGAGGTCCACCATGGATTGGTATAGTGACAATGGGGTTAACTGAATATACTGACCTTCCCAAAGCCCAGACCGAAACACTATCGAGAATCTCTAGGACGAGTTGGATCGCCGAATTTAAAGGGTGAAGCAATCGCTCAATATCGGTGAAGGAACTTAAATGTCTTTGCCAGGCCGAGTGGAAGAAAATTCCAATAACCCTCATACAAGGGCTTTTGGAAAGCATGCCCCGAAGAGTTGAGTCTGTGATTGCCGCTCGTGGAGGTATTACTTCTGTAATACGACCATCTCCACAAAAGACCAAATAATGTGGAATCCTGACTGGCCATCTTAAATAGAGTTGACTATATCAAATTTTGTTTTTGCAATCAATCTAGCTTACAAATGTACAAATGTAAAAAAATGTATAAATGTACTTTTATAGCTATGTCATTAATATCTCTGAAAACAGCAGGTACTTTTTAGTGTTAGTGTTCAGAAACGTTTAGTGTTCAGAAATACTGAGGGCGGAGCGTTTTAGAAGAAAGCTTTCAAAAATCTTCAAATTGTAAGAAAAAAGGAAGAAATTTGTTTTTTTCTTACGATCCTTTCTTACGATTTGTTTTATCTTTCCTTATTTTCGGAGGTAATGCATTTGTCAGTGTTTGTTACATAAAAAAAATTGATATGAAATCTATTTTACTGTTTAAATGAACTTTAAGCAGAAATCTTGAAATTTATCTCCAGAAATACATTGCTTAGAAGATCTCGGATTATTTAATATCTTTTCTTTCTTGAGATCATTAAAGATTAGTTTAAATTCATTTTACAACCTATCCATGATTCCAGCAACAATTTCATACACTTTGCTAATGAGTGAACTACTACTTTAACAACTTTGCCTGATATAGCTTCATATACTAAATATCCGAGTCTTGCAACATGAGAATGGAAGATAAAGAAAGAAATATTCTCGAGAGAGAGATGTTATGATGATTATTTTTTTACTCACCTGCCATGTTGCCTACATTACTAAGAAAGGAAGTGGGTAGGTTATTGAATTTTCCAATTGAAGTCTATAAGGTATTTGCTTCTGTTGGTTACTTAACAATTCAGACGATAAATCATTTTTAAACAAAATTAGGAATAGATTTATTTAAAATATGTACAACTGTAAATGCGTACAATTACTTGGCTTTTCTTAACGTTCTTGAAGTCTTTAAAGTTTAGTAAAGGTAAGCTCTTCAAGGATGTTCATCGTTTACAGTTCGAGGTTTCTGCGTCCTAGAAAAGTAGAAAGCACTTCCACTTCATTGGAAAGAAGTATTTTTTGCAAGTATGGCGCGTAGACGATCCAGTAAAAAAATATATTCTTAAATAATTGCACAAGACTCCACGCGGTGTTAAGGTTCGCGTGAGTATCATAAATTTATGATACAGTATCCTACCTTAGCAAGATTTTTCTACACCATTTGACCATGTTCTTTTCAGCAACTTGTTTCAAATACACAGTTTTATGTTCTACATCTTTAATTTGCAGGAAACAAAATTTTTACTCCTATCAGAACTGCTTAGCTTGAAATTATTTCAGGTTGTTAAGCTGAAATCTGCATTGCTGCCTACCATCTAAAGTTTTTTTCAATCTTATAGTTTCCCTATTTTTTTAAAACTTCTTTTTTTACGTACTTTTTTTATGCATATTTAATAAGATTCAAGGCAAAATTCATTGACCCTTGACGTAAATAGAGATAGTAGCCAACCTCCGAGTTACTCAGTTGACGTCAAGAAACCACCTCCGCTTAAAATACCATGAGAAACATATTCTTTTCTACGAAATATCTCTTTCCTGCGTGTTGACATTCAATCTTCATACTACATCCTACTCACATTTCCGCTCAAAGCCCACTCGTAGTCCTGAATAATCCTCAGAGAATCTTCTAGCTGGAGGATTTAATATATCAAATGTTAGGTACTTTTGAATACAGAAAGAACGAATACTGAAATAAAATCATACGTAATTCATATATTTTTATAACAAATTTAATTAAATATAGTAAAAATTTAATTAATATATTTAATTATTTAATAAAATTTAA
>KK115395.1:755418-779104 GCA_000611955.2 Stegodyphus mimosarum | reverse complement strand
ATGGGCAAAACAATATTTTTCACTTTGGGAATATGAATTATGTTACTAAATAAGTGAAAAATATAGTTCTTTTCTTAATACATTATTTTTATAATTCCACTTCTTATCATTCAAAAAAATATGGCTAGTCTTTCAGCAAATGATATTTTAAGAGATCAAAATAATTAAAATAAAGAAAAATATTTCATAACCTTTTTTTAAAAATTTTCCATTCGACATTAAAAAAGTAAATAATTTTGCTGAAATCTTTACAACGACTGTATATTTACTTACTCTTTTCTGGGTACGGTTCCGTGTCCAGGCTTTGACAAGTAAACATTAGAGGCTTGGAACAAGGAAGCGTAAACAGTAAACCACTTGTAATATTCAAGGCTACACAGTCGTATTCTAATACTGTATCTTCCCACTTCAAACCCCATCTCGTTGATTCTCTAAAAAGTATTTTTTGGTATCAAGTTTTAGAATAACAAACTTGAGAAATCATTTTAAAGTATATTTTAAATATATGGTTAATTAATGAATCTTTCAAAACATTTAATACAGAGCAAATACAAATGCATTATTCCAAACATAAAATGCATGATGTTAATTTTTGTTTGATTTTTTAAATCGTTTTCAACCGTACACTGGATTAAAAAAAGCTGTAAGAAGAATTTTATACGGCATTATTTAATAAAACTTTAAAAACACGAAATATTCTCATCTAAATTTCACATGTAGGGGACAAAACTATTATGATGGTCATTCTCTGTGAGCTAAGAGAAAACACTGAGATGACTTTGAATAGCACATCATCCTAAGTAGTGGGTTCAGTGACTGAAACAGCGATGGCCGATTTGCAGATCCTCCTCAATAGCGAGTTTAATGAGTTAAAAACTTGCTAATTTAGAGTTGCGCTCTGTGTATAAACATACAAAGCATTTGTATCATAAACACAGTTGCGCTGCAAATTCCATAATAATTGTATTTTTTCTACTTGGCTATATTTCTTCAGAACAAATATTAATTTTATATATATCAATAACATACGTAAATATTTTCATACAACATAAAATGTCATGGAAACTATTCAACACTTACATTTCAAAAATCAAGACTATTTTTTATAATAGCATATTGAATTATATTAGTACATAGCTTATTGGAAAATACCTACTGAAAAAGGTCTGGTTTCGGATGCCGTTTGATGTAAAATCCAGCTTCTCTTCTGATACCTATCCACATAGTTTTCACCCCTGTAAGTATAAAATAAATAAATACTATTTATAACTGGCTTAATATGGGCTACTTTAACTAAATTTTTCTACTTATGTGCTAAACAATGTGCATAAAAATGCTTCTGAGTTGTATTAGATTGCGGTGATAATTATCTGGTTTAGGGAGAAGTTGCATCTTAAGACCTAAATGAAGCGGCGTTGGTTCGACAGACGGACCAGCCGTACCTTAATCAGAGATCATAAGAAAATGCTGCGTTAGCAAGAACGGATTAGAGGAGATACATATTACAAAACAGAGCTTATTGGGAATCAAGCTCGAAAGAATCATGAAATAATGAGGACAACAACGATTGAGCCAGTTATGTCATTGTTAAGTTATTCTAATGAAACTTGTACTATCGGGAGATGCCTGGAAGAAGCTGAAATTAGGTCTCGATTTCCATTAAGGGGGATAACATTAACTTACCAACATGAGAAACGGCATCTGGATTGACGAAGATCTCCACTATACTGGACATGTCAGGTTTCAATCCCACACGTGTCATCACGAGTACAATCAACAACCGCCTATGCTGACGAACAACCCTTTATCAATCTGATAAAATGGGACCATGCGATAGTCTAAGTTTTCAGACCTATTGCCGGTAGTATACGGGTAAGATCTGTTAGTAAGGTTATTGCAAACATCTCACAGTACATCCGAATTATGCAACTAGTTGCGAAATTTATGGCAGAATCTTTCGAAGACACTAATAAACAGCTTAATTAGCTTTGCACCGCACCAAATATTGTTATGAATGATGGATATATATTTTACTAAAATGTAATGTTTTTGCTGATGCCATGTTTTAAAAACACATATTTTCTGATCCAAAATTTTAAACATTTAAAATATCTCCTTAGGCTATAACTATAGTTTTGATTTTCGTCGATACATATTTTTTCTTGCTGCAAAGCTTATTTATTATAAAACTTATAAAACTGTTATAAAAGAAAGAATAAGCATTTTGTAACATATCTTAGGTTAATTAACCAGCTATTATGAATTTGATTTTTACTATAACTTGTTCCTTTCCTGTTCCTCACCAAAATACAAATTAGCTTTAACAGTATTTAAGCTGAAAGTTTTTGAATCTTAGAGAGTCTCGAAATTGCTTCGCGCTATTAGAATTCCCCACAAGCTATAATTAAAAGTGATATTCTAGCTGTGGCTTTCTTTTATTAGTCGGTACTTTAAATTTACGTGTTGATAAAATAATTAAGTCAACGTATAGCTGATTGTATTAAATGCATAGTATTAGACAACGTTACCTCATTTGAATTTAGTTTTTTTTGTTATTGTTTAATTTGAACTGCCATAAGTTTTGATTTCATCTGCTTTCAGTTCCAGATCAATAGTAACCTCACAATTTATATCTTTCAAACGAAAGTTTTGACAGAAAACTATTGATAAGAATTAAAAGATTCAGTGTTTCTTCAGATGTTTTTTTTCAAAAAAGATTATTGAAATTTATAAGTGTAAAATAAGCATTTCTCAAGCTTCATTGAATAATGTTTCGTAATTTCATGGCCCTGCCTACACGAGCCTTTCTGAAATTCTTTCGGAAATATTAACTAAAATTACTGAATGTATAGCAAAATCATAACTTCAAACAAACAATTTCTAACATAAAATAGTTTACTTTTAAAAAAAGAAATCTTTCGAAATGCATTTAATTTTTTTTAAGAATTAACAAAGAAAGAGGCACATTTTGTCATTTTAATTTCTTAAGCTACTTACTGATCTGCATAATTTCTATATATAGGAAAATAGTTCATAAATGACCGTTTCATAAATGACCGAAAATTTTTGTATTGCATACACTGACTACCAATAAGTATTTGGACACATGTGATAGAAAAGAACAACTAACTTTATTCAAAATCAATAATTGGTAGAGCCTCCACGAGAGGTAATTACAGCGTGGACCCTCCGGGGCATACTTTCCACAAGTCTTTGTATGGCAGCTAGTGGTATTTTCTTCCACTCGACTTGGAGAAGACATAGAAGTTCCTTCATCGATTTTGCACGGGTAGTGCACCCCTGAATTCGGCGATGCAACTCGTCCCAGAGGTTCTCAATAGGGTTCAGATCTGGACTGTGGGCAGGCCAGTCCATTCGATGAACTCCATTGGCACCATACCAAGCCTTGGTTAACGTCGAAACAAGACAACTGGCATTGTCGTCCTGAAAGTAACAGGAGTCCAACCGTAAAACTGCCACAACGTAGGAAGCACATTGTCATCCAAAATAGTGCAGTAGGCATCGGAGTTGAGCTTACCATGAATGGGGACCAAGGGTCCCGTCCCATACCAGGAGAAACACCCCCAAACCATAATTCCACCTCCGCCGAACTTCACTGTTGGCACAATGCATTCTGGCAGGAGACGTTCTCCAGGTAGACGCCAGACCCAGACCCTTCCATCCGAACGGTAAAGGGTGAACCTTGATTCGTTTCCACTGATCTACGGTCCAATTTCGATGTGCTTTGCACCACATTAACCGAGCAGCGCGGTTGGACTTTGTGATCAAAGGCTTATGGGCAGCAGCACGACCATGAAAACCAAGCAGATGTGCTTCCTTACGGATGGTATTCATTGAAACAATACTCCCGGATGCCTGTTGAAACTCCTGACGGATGAGCGCCATCGGTTGGGTGCTGTTCTTCCGAATTTCTCTGGACCGCACTCGTCTGTCTCTATCTCCCAGTTTCGTTGGTTTGCCGACTCGGTGCACATTCCGACAATCACCGCTCATCTTCCACTTCTTTTAATCACATAGGCCACTGTCGATTTTGGGTACTTCAGATCGCTAGATATGTCCCTTAAGGATCGGCCGCATTTGTGATACCCGATAATTATACCTTTCTCGAAATCAGAGAGCTCCGAATTGCGAGGCATCTTGAATGCGACTAAAGCCGATGCTGTTTCCTACACGATATATACCGGCGGAGTCCGTGACGTACCTCAAGACCGCAGATATCGTCATTTGCATAGCTGTCCAAATACTTATTGGTAGTCAGTGTATTTCTAAAGCCATGAAATTTAACTATATGGAAAATTCTCAAGATCGTTTCACTGGTCAATTTTTTGTTGAGGAATGTTTCAGCAAGAATTTTTCTAGTGTTTATATATACCAAAAATTGTTCGTCTGAAAGTAAATTATTCAGAAATTAAAATTTAAATTTGTAACGAACAATTTAACTTTACAATTTTAATAAAAAAACATACATTCCATCATATAGTCTTTTAAAAGTTTTATAATCATCAAATAAATCTTTTAGAAGATTGGGTAATATTATAGAAATGTTTGAGCATTTTACATACGCATTTTCTCCCATATGAACTTACCTTTTTCTTGGAGTTTGATATGCAAAGAAGAATTTTCTGTTACTTCGCCTATTAAATAACTAAGTTCCTCTTTACAAGCAGTATCTGCCTCCATCCATGTCATGCTTTGAGTGAAAATCTTTGCACATATTGCCACAGAATTGTTTGATGTACTATTAAACAAGTCGAATGTAGGAAAGCACTCACATTCATTAACTACAGCGTGACATTTTGCTGCATCTGAAATTGATAAAATGATAGAAAAACAAAATTAACACATTTTTAAAATTATGTAAGAATTATGAACAATGTCTGGAAAAGTTCATAATCTATTTTGAATAGTAACAGGAATCAAGAAAAATAGACTTCGAAAAAAAATATAGCGAAACTCATAGAGGTGGCCAATCTGCCTAAGACAAACTACAAATTCTAAAGTTGTAGAGTCATGAGGTTATATCGATGCAGAAACATAAAAAGTGTACAGTGCCCTCGCCGTGATGCAAACTCCAGACCTTCCGATTACGCGTTGGACGTGTTTCCAAAAACACTACAAAGGCACGCGGAAAGAAGGGAAATAATACCGTATAAAGTCATCAGTAGTTCTGCAAACATAAACAAACATCTAAGAAAAACATAATCTCCTCTGAGACGAACATCTTCACAGAAAATCAGAATCATCTAGAACTGGGTTAGAGGGGTTTTACTACGTTTATTTCAAAAACGTGTCACAAAGAATTAGATCTGTTCATTTAGTGGTCTCCACATGACGGAAATCAGTCTTTCTGCAGAATACAAAAGCACAAACGTTCTTCGAAAACACTTTTGAGGATTTGAAATTGTATTTTTGGAAATAATACTAAGGTATTTCTCCCGCCTTCTTGGCATACCTTCGTGGTGCTCAACGCGTATTCGTCAGTATGCTCAACGCGTATTCGAGAGGTCCGCGGTCCCGGCAAGGGCATTGGTCATTTTTCACACTTCCTGCTTCCAAATAACGTAATGTCTCTACAAGTGGCTCCCGAACTAAAAATGGCTGTGGATGATGATTCTCTACCGCCATTTTTAGTTCGGGAGCAATCCTGGCAATTGAATCGCCCTTTAAAAGGGGAAGTATATAACGTATTTCTCCCGCCTTCTTGGCATTGCTCATTTTTCACGTCTACCGCATAAAAAAAGTTTAATGTCTCTACAATACTTCTAATCTAATTTGGAAGTTTGGTTACATCGCATTACATCTACGAGTACATGTGTTGATGAAATCCCGAGGGAAAAAACTAATGACAATTAAATTGGGTGGAAGTGCTACCTATAATCATGCTGTTCTACAATCAAAGCAGGGACCGAAAAAGCATCTGACAAGCTAAGCGTTGAAAATTTCTACAACTCTAATTAAATACTTAGATATGGATTATGTATCTTCAAGGCATATGCCTTTTTTTAAACACATATAAAGTCACCAATGTGGACAGACATAACCGTCTTTAAGACGGCCACTCACGAGTTTGAGCATTTCAGAATTCTGTTAAGTTTGATTTGTTTTGTTTATGTCAAAAAACTCGAGGGCTATCTGCCTAAGATGATGGATGCATTCGGGGAGAACTTCCTAAGGGAAACTGCTTCGTATATACGCTACACATGGGTAAAAACAACGAAAACGTTCATGCAGCAAGCCCGTTCGCTGAGATTCGAATATCGGACTAACTACCAGTTTCAGCGACTTTACGGGTCGGCCGCTGGTGGGCTCGGAATTCTGTAAAGGTGATCGCCTAAGCAAATTATATTCAATAGTGATATTTATTTTAGTTTTCTGACATACTGGTCACTTTCAGAGGTTGTCTTATTAGAGAGATGTCTGACACAAGAGAGTTCACTGTAGTTAATTTTGAGGCACATTTTGTATATTAGTGACACTCATAGATATAAAATACTTGTAACTATAAATATTGTGTCGAAATTTTACAATTTTGAGCATTACTTTGCAATAAGTAACTTTCAGAATGGTAGTTATATTAATTATAAAATTTGATAACTTAAAAACTATACGCAGCAGAATTAAAATAAAAAATATATTTAAAGTTTTGGCATTAATGCAAAAAATATGTTTTATCTATAGTCAGTATGCAAAACTCCAAAATTTTATGATAGAATGCACTTTTATATTCAGATAGTACGGCTTTGAGAATTCTATTACACATTTTTAGGTTCTTATGAAACAGATGAACTATTGCACTAATAATTTTTAAAATAAAATCTATAGAGAGCATTTTTTCGTCATGTGGAATTTCTCCAATATATTGGAGAAATTCTATTCGTATTTCTACAATATATTACTTCTATTACTAAAACATTTGTTTACACTCTGTTTTAGAGCATGAGAAATGAACATAGTTCAGAAATGACCGGATTTATCACCATGAGGCACGAAATGAAGTTACTTTTAGAACATGTTTAAAATTTAAGCAAGTAGTACTGGTTTTATTGTAGTTTTATAGTTTACATGAGACTTCTGGTGAATAAATCAAATCGAGAATGCCTTTGTTACTCCTTTTTTTTCATAACATTATAGAGAGATTTGGCTTATACAGAATATGAAGAATTTATGAACCGACTATTGAAAAGAAAAGAAAACATATAGCAATAATTTTTAAAAGGAACTAGAAAGGCCCATATATTCAAAGTACTTTCTGCTTAATATTAATTAAGATATTACGAAAGGTGCTGCCTATTTAGAATTTATTACAGCTGATAAATAGCACTTTTGCATGTGCATTAATATTGTCAAATTTGAGACATAAGAAATAAAAGTCGTTAATTTATTAATATTGTATGTAATTAAATAATATAAAAATATTATTAAGTGTATTTAAATAATATTTATAATATCATTAAATGGACTGAAGAGTCGATTGCTAAATTATAAAATTTTACCAATTGTTATATATTTTTTACTGCAAACTTGGCCCAAGAGAGAAGAGCAAAATAAAGAGCATAATCTGTAGGTAATCGTTCACCCACCAAAATTATTAATTTTCAGTACATAATAAATAAATTACAAGAACCAGTTTTATGTCATTCTTTATTAAAATAAGATAATGCAGATCCCCCAAAAATTGAACACTATTCTTTTTCGAATGTACAAAACAAGATAAAATGTGCCTTATTTTAAGTCTTATGTAGATGTTTCTCAATTGAAGTTACCCCGTGTGTAAAAATAGTTCATTGTTCTGAAACTGACTTAGATGATGAGTGACGTTTAGAGATCAAGCTAATTATGCACTAATATCGCAAACGCCGCCTACACGAATCTTTATTCATTCCTGAACGGAAATCAGATTTAAACATTAAGGCTAGATGATGTGCTGTGTTGCGAATTAACCGAAATCCATACAGTTATTCTGCCGAGCCAGTGAACTGTTGGTGACCAAGCTTATAGATCGCATAAGCATTTTGATGAAATGAACGTGTGTTTTATAGCGGGTACATGTACTATGGCACATCTGGCTTCGACATTTATATTTATATACAATTTACTGATAACTTCTAGAATTTTATCCTATGGCTGTTTAGAGCTTTTCAGAGAGTCCTGTTGAGGATGTTATACTGCCCTGTTGAGGTATAAATTTTTTAAAATTTTTACTTCAAAATAGAAGTATTTCTCTATTAAAAAGACTTCTATACTTTACCAAATAATATCATAAGTTCTACTGAATCAGGAGAAAAGACTATCAAACGTTTTTAGTAATTTCAGATCCATTTATGAAGCGTCTTGGGTTTGAGAATTTCAAACATTTGCAGTCACGTGTTAATACTTGAGCATAAAGTTAAAATTATTAGCAATCTTGATAATTATCCTAAGGAATGCGTTCACTAATGCCATTTTTTAAAAATTTATTAAAATTTATTAATCCGTCATCCAAGTTGTTCTCATCTTTCGGCCATTTCCAAAGTCTTTTGTCCCAAAATTCGCATTTATTTATCGTTTGTTTTCTTTACCTTTATTTATCTAGCATGTTTTCAGAACGTGAAAAATTGTTAATAAGAGAAACAGAAAAGTGTATCTTTCATAGCTCACCAGAAGCTAAAAATGTAATCGATCTTAGAGATCAAGGAGTTACTCAAAATTTTAAACGTAAACGCAAAAATTCGTTTGTGTAAAATTTATCAAACTCTCATTGTAGAGTTAGGACAGGTCCAATTCAACACAAAACATGCAGTTTACACGATTGCTTTTAAATGAGTAAGCAATACAGTATTACAAAAAATGTGGTCAAAAATTGCGGCTAAATGCCGTGAAGGAAATTTCAATTAAAGAATGAGAAAATATTGATGATCCAATGAATAACCATGCTGATTTATTGGAAAAAGTTAAAGGCCTTCGTTTGAATAAGTAATTGAAGCAGCAGGTAGTAAACGAAATGAAAAGTAAAGGAAAAAGTTCAACCAAGACTGCTGGGCATCAAGTTGGTGAAGTGCAAAGTAGATTTTTGAAATTCGCCGAGGAAAAAAATGGAGAACTAATGAATCGTTACTGAAATTTACGAAGCGATTTCTCCTTCTATTTTTTAGAGCATAATGTGTGTAACAAGTAGACATTCGAATTGAACTTGGAAAGATTTCATGCACAGGCATTCTTACTAATGACTTTATAAGGTATTTCCCCCTTTCCGCATGCCTTCGTTATGAAATTGGAAGCATACTTGACTCGTATTCCAGAGGTCGGAAACTCGAATACCGGTGAGGACACTGCGGATTTCTTCAGTTTGCTTACGTCAAGAAAACCCAATGATATTACAAGTGGTGCCCATACTAAAAGGTAGTGGACAATAATTCGTCATCACCATTCATTGGCGATTCATTTGGCGATTGGGTTCCCTAATCCCCAGTCGCCCTTAAAAAGGGGGGGAGTATATAAGGTATTTTTCTCTTCTTTCCGCATGCCTTCGTGGTGTACATGTTTGAGATGTCCAGGGTTCGAGTTCCGGCGAGGGTACTGCACGTTTTTCATGTATCCTGCTTCAAAATAACCTAATAACTCTACAACTTCAAAGCAAAAGCTGATGAAATGTAATTAAACTCTGCACAATTTCATATACAAATAAGTTAAACTCATTGGATATATTTTCAGAATTACTACATGTTCATTTGTTTTCTTTCATAAGTACATTCAATACTTTAATGACGAAAAAAATAGTTTTAAGGTATTATTCGATTTTAGACAGATTATTCAGCGTATCTGATAATGCGGCGTCGCTAAAATCCCAACGTGTTGGATTTTCAGACTTTTTCCGTACAGTATTTCCCGAAACTTTAATTTTTTCCATCTTGAAAAGCATGAAAAAGAAAACCATAAAAATTTAAGCAAAAAGCAAATTTAAGAAGCGTATTGACATTTCGAATTTCCTGAAACGCATATTGTTTAAAAAAGGGTATCTTAGGTCTTAAACCATTATCAGATTTAAATTAGAATTTTAAATTTGGAGCTACAGACATTTATATTCTTAAAATATCGCAAACGCTTGAAATCCCCTCAAATTACTAAACTTTCAGAATTTAGAATTCCTCAAAATATATTGCATTCCAGATTTTTCTTGTAATTAATAGCTGAAATTCTAAATCAGTGAGCTAGCAAAACATTCTCTGAGAGTTTAAAATATTATTTCATATGTCAGTGCTGTCGTAACTGATCCTTAATATAAACACAAGCCTTTCAGTTTTTGTAGTGTTTTAGGGCGTTACCTAAATTACCTCAAAATTAACAAAAGATTTTTCAAAATGTGGCCCCTGGGTCTGCGGAGTTCCCAGGTAGAGCGAATAGTTTTCATACATTAAGATACTACTGCATCGTGACTTTCTGAATACTTCTTTGGTTTTTCACAGTTGAAGATAAATAACGCAATTTTATTAAGAAAATATGTCTCCTAATGTAAATATTTCCTTGGTATTCAGGTATCCACAATGTCCATACTACAGCTCCTAAATGCATTATTTTCAAGTCAACAAATGCATCTTTTGGTACCCTTTGCAAGCCGAAGCGCTGAAAGTTACATTTTTGTGTTTTAGCATAAATTTTGTATTCATCGGTTGTGCTGTTAATAAAACACGGAATATTCTTGTTTAAAACCACGTGATCTTGATAAAAATATATATTCTTTAATACTTAATGGCCATGTATAGCGAGTGCACTTTGAATACATATTACATGAGTTAATAAATATGTCAACTTAGCACAAAAAATGGAGCGAATAAATTATATTCAAGCATTCAATACATACAGAAGAAGAAACAAAAGAAACTCGAAATGAAATTTTGTTGATAATTTTGACGGCTTAGAAATAAGCGTATACAGAAATCAAATGCTATTAAAATATTTCAATCAAAAGTTTAGCTAAAACTATGCCAATAATAAAACAACATTTTAGGAAATTAGCAAATTTTAAAATGATTTTCACTTTATGGGCATCAACATTCTGTGAAACAAATCATCAACTATCATATTTTAACTAAAGTAACTTCAATTATTAATACTCTAGAGACAAAACTTAAAATGATTTAAGTAGGTATTAAACAGCAATCTACGCTTAGGTCAAGTAAAAAAGTAAGTTTTCACATTGAAAAGTGTTATAATCCTTCTATTACCTAACTTTTCGTTAACTTACTGTACCGCCTGACGTTTTAGTACGCGACTCTGCTGAATAATAGTTTTCTTATTTTTGGTTTATTGATACAGCTCATATGCAGAAAGTTCAATCCATGAAGCAATTTATATTCTTGCGAATTATGGTACATAACAAATTATTGTTTCAAGTTTTCAGAATGACAGGGCCCGGATATTGATGATCTAAAAATTCATTGAAAATACTCTTAAAATGGCCGGAAAATACACTAAACAATAGAGGGAAAATGTCTCAATTTACAAACATTGACAAAGCGATTAAAACGGAAACAATTTCACTATTTGTCACTTGAATATTACTTTTTCTTTCCAATTTCCAGCCTTACACATATATATTAAAATTTGAATGCTTCTTGATCTTTTTGAAAGCGAAAGATTCTCTATTGTAGTAAGAACCTTCTTTCAGCATGTACTGCAATTATTGGAGCGTACTTGAAAAACACTGCATCACTTTTAGTTAATGCTTTTTCTGCTTCAAAAGAGTCTTCTTCTCCTCTGAAGATGACGTATCTTTTCGGCTTAGTTTGAAAGCCAGTGTTTTTAATCAAAACGGCGTTTAATGTAGGAAAAAACTTTATACGTATACGTATAAAACCTTATGAGAAACTTTAGGAAGCTTTGTTTTAAAGTGAGGAAGCTTTACATTAAACCTAGTATATAAAGAGACATTTTCTGTTCCAGCCCCTTGCAAAAAGATTTAAATAAAATACATATACCAGACATTCTGAGATTTAAAAATACACTGCTCGTTTCAACGGTCATTTCGAGACAAAAAAAAGTTTGGTAAAAAGTACGGTCGCGATGCATATTTTGCGTTCAAGCAATACTCTGTTTTTAAAAATGGAAAGCTCCCAGGTCACCGACGGACTATATCAGTTGAGCAAAAAACGAAAATAAAGAGGATTGTATAGAGGTGAAAAAACGTATTGCACATAGCTGTAAGTGTATAATTCTAGAAACGTGTCTGTGGAATAATGTTTTCCCCTCTGAATGTAATCCTGTGGAACTGAACGTGAACAAAAATTCTTAAAGAACTAAGAAAAACCGGCATGGAAAAATTCTTAGAAGTGACACTCATACTTTGTCGCGAAAGCCTCTCATGATAGATAGAATTAACAGTTTTCTGTGGATAGGGTATACCTGCCTAGTAAAAATCACATCATAAGAGTTGAGGCAGTGTTATTTCAGGGGTAACTTTATTTTTATGGGCCTCAAAATCCTCTGAAATCTCTTAAAAGCCTCCCAAAATGCTTTAAAAGAAGAAAATATTAAAAAAAAGAAAAAAAACATATGTCATTAAAATCCAGTGTCTCAGATCTTTTTTCATGTTTTCTCTTTGGTAGAATTAGTTTGAATATTTGAGTAAGAAAACTACAAATACTCTTCTCATTTTCTCTCTCTCTCTCTTCTCATTGGTTTGATATTCATCGGTTACTTTACACAATAACACTCTAAACTTTTTACTTTCTACCTATTTACAGTCCGTCATTTAAAACTAACTATCATAGTATTTCCAATTCTTACAGAAAAAATTTTTCTTACAATACTATAGATTAAAAGTAAACAAAACCACTGTATTCCAAATGAGATATTGCACAAACACATACTCTTTAATATAGGCACTTACCCAAAAATTTCAATAGAAGTTTGAATGTGCGGGCATTAAACGGTTCATTCTGTTCCTAAGTTCGATAATTTGCACTTATTGTCCCAAGGAAAGAGATAATAACTCTTGAAGGACAAAGTATATGTTAAAGAATTCGAAATTCATCGAAATGTACGTGTGCAACTTTCAATAGTTTTTTTTAAATGGGCTTGAAGCATATGCATTCAGCAACAGAATTTTAAAATTATTTTTAAGCACATTATCTAAAACAGACTCAATTGTTTGTCACCACAAAAACTCACTAACATATATGGTATGCACAACAATGTTCTTTTTTTTCCTAATCATTGATCTTTTAACGAAGTACCGGTTTTGAAAATCGGTGCCGTATGCAACTGCTTATGTCATTTGTGCTTTTAAACAGCCCTGATGTGTGCTGTAATGTTATATTAAAATATATTTTAACATTGTATTTCCACTAGCATATGCTGTACTTAAGGTAACCGCCCTGATCAGTTTCGGTGATGCTGGCAGTTCATATACTTGGGACCGGATTATAATGTATATATTGATGGTCTATATACTTGAGACCGGATTCGAATCATGAAGAAGGCATGTATGTTTTTAAATGTATAGTGTCTGCGAGGCACTTAAAATATTGGCGAGCCGAAAGTTCTTTAGAGTGTTTGATGGTAGGAGAATAAAGGACAGGAGACTCTAAGATCTGACCCCTGGGTTTTGCCAATCAAAACTGGGAAGGAGTTGTGCAGTTAATACCGTGGCACTATAACCTGTAGGATTTATGTTGGAATTCGGGTGTCCTGCCTATCGTACTTCTACCTAAGGTAAGCCATTTCCAAATACCGATAAGTAAAATCAGTACAGTTAATGTCTTCAACCAGTAAAGTACATAACAAAAACGTTAAGTTGAATTTTAAGCAAATCATTTAGCTGTCACAAATCTTGAAGTCTTGACAGTTGAAATATAAGCACCATAATTGATCTATCAAGGAAAACAAAACCATTTTAAAAGGTATTAGAGGGCACAGGACATTTTTAAGAAAAAATACCAAAAGAAATTGTTACAAAATAGCGGAACAAGTATTAAGCCCAATAACAGAATTGCGAAAGATTTAAAGCCGTTCGAAAATGTAATTCATTACAAACTATATTATTTTTTCTGCGCATTATCAGAAACTGTTTTTGTTTATAATGAGTGCTGTGAAGTTTTCTAAATGACTCCAATTTTTTCGGTAATAAAATAACACAAAATAGTACTTGTTTGAGATTTATTTAACCGTTTGCTGTCATATTGAGTTTATAAACACAGGTATCAATGTCGGTCGAAATTAATTTTCGTTGCACGAACAGTAATACATAATATGCTAGATTATGAAACTTTTCGATTTAATATAATATAAGATCAGTATAGTCCTTTGTTGCGGTGACTGAGAATAGAGATGCGAGTTGAATGGTAGAAAGGCTTTGGTGGCTGAGAGAGAACAAAGAAATAAAAGAAATTCAAAATTTATAACTCCGACGATTATGGATTTGTATAGCAGAATATTTCTTAAACGAATTACGTCACTCATTGAAAAATGACGTAGTAAATATGGGTCAAAAAGTTCCAAGTCCCAATAACCTTGCAAAAGATAAAAGATTTTCTGATTTAGATGAAAGTCATGGAAATAGTTTTAAAATAGCTAAAAAGAAACTGATTTTTTTATACTTATCACCCGAGATTCATCCATATCAGGATCGCAATATTTAGGATTGTCGTAAACATCCCGTAATCTTAATAAGAATCAAACCACTACTGTATTATTTGCTACTGACTTCGAAATCGTTCAGTTGATAGACATTAATCGGCTTCAGAAAAGGAAACAAAAAAAGTAGGTTGGATAAATCGCTGTTTATCGTATAGCCCCGTCATTTTAAGATAGCGGAGAAATTTTAGATGATTGCTTGAAAATGTGCAATAGTTACAGAATAACGGCAGTCTTTAACATCCAATACACTTGTAATACGAAATTTGCACGATTTCTTGCTTACTAACCAATTATCACATTACTTTTTGCTTTTGCTGTTACTTCCTACCAGGATGTAAATTAGTTAAAATATATACATAGGTACAAAGGTTTTGAGTTTGAGACAACGTTTGGAAGCAATCGCTGATCTTCTTGCAACAATTTTCTCCAGGCTTAAGGTTTACTTTAATTTTGCTTCTGTTATTCTCGCAAGTTGAGAAGAATATTTCTATTATCACGCAAGTTGTGTGATATTAGTCTAATGAAATAATAAAAGGCTTTATTTTTAAACTTAGAGTTGATGTTAGTTTACTTCACTGAAGGATTGGGAGGAGCGGTAAGTCCCCTAGCGGTTTTCACAGCGTCAGAGATTAAATTCCATAAAAAAACTTATATTACCTGTGATAAGGTGCATAAGTGGAAGGGTGATAAGGGTGATAAGTGCATAAGTGATAAGGTGCATAAGATTGAAAGCCATTAATCATTCTGTGGTTTGTTCTTTTAATTGAATATGGCAAAGGTACAGAAGCCTTCTGCTTAAGGGTAGTAATGACTTTGTGGAAGATTTTTCTCAGAGATTCTCTCTTTATATTTACATTAAAAATGAGAGGAAAATCATGATAACCACCATCGAACGAGATCTGAATTTGGGTCGAACTAGGAACAATGATCAATAACTTTATAGATCCTTTAGTGGTCACTTTGTAGCACTCAGCTAACTATTTGGTCCCTACTGAGATTGTCAGGTGACTTATCGTCGCGTCTATATAAGTAACTACTAACACTAAGAAGGTTTAAACAAACCTTTTTAACTAAACAAATGCTCAACTTGCTTATAAATAAATCTCTGCTATTTGTAGGCTTTCAGATAGCATAAAAGGGAATTCAAGATTCAAAATAACTTAACCCTGGAGATTCGTAATGAAGCTTATCAAGCGTTGGCTCAATTAAATCAAGTTTCGCGAGTAACTCGGCTGGTGAAAGGCCAAGGTAAGAGGCTAAGTCACCAGGCTTTCACCAGGTTAAGTCATTCTCAGAGCTTAGAGAAAATATAGCATAATGGTCAGGGTCACTGCCAAAGCTTTTCTCTCTCTAGCGCTCAATTCTTTCTTATTATTCGTATCTCATATATATCCTGATGAGAGTTGACAGAAACTAGAATTGGTAGTACTTTTTAAATAATACGATAGTGATTTAAGTAGCTTAAACGTTACAACTTAAACGTTACAACTTGAACCATTTTAAACCATTTGTTAACCATTTGGATAATAAAATCGATGCTCGTTATAGCAATCATTCGATTGCAAAAACCGGTTTAAAAAATCCCCAACTTATGACAGATAAGAAATTCATTTCATTATAATGCCCTGTTTCTGTAAGACGTGAGGGTTCATTATAAGGATTAAAAACTGAAATAACTTGAATAATAACAGGAATGACTTAACTTTCAATTACCTTTTGTTATGGATGTTGTAAGCTATTGTGCCAATTGATAAACTGCTATTTCAAAACATCGAATCATGTAAACGCATTTTTCCAAAACTTAGCACTTGCGATTAAGCATTTGCAGGACACGCCTGCTGAATGCATTTGCCACAACCGTTTTATTACAACAATATTGCATTGAGTTCTAAAAGATGATCAATTTTACGCAAGCAAAGGAATAGTAAATAGAACACGCAAAGAACAGAGTTTTGCATGAGGATTAGAGTCCACATCCTCGACTTCGAACTGGCAGTTAGTATTCACTAAAAATCCTACAGCGGAATGATGAACTTCTGAAATCGATTTTGACACACGATGAGTCCTTAGATAAGGTATCTCTAATTGCTTCAGCCTTAACCTCAATCTTTTCCTTAGGAGGCGATACTTCACACGTCGCAGTATAAACATCGATCAATCAGTCAACATTCTCAAATTCGTAATTAAAAATCATAGAAACTTCTCATAAAGGTCTTTTCAGAAACCTCTCTTTTTTTCTTTTCCATTTGGTAGTTTTCTTATTCATACGTAATAGTTTTGATTAATAGTAAATGTCATATTCCTTTAAATTGTTTATTGTCAAAGTCTTCATTGTTTCTTCATTGTTCATAGTTTGGACCAAACGTATTATACTTCAAGTTAAAATTGATAATAACCGATAAAGGTGCTCAGCTGATCTCCTATGAAAATTACATTTTAGTGAAAGATTGAAAACGTATGAACTAGTCACAGAAAACCACTCATTAGGTGAAAACGAATTTCAATAAAACGTTCACTAGATTAATGAATGCTTCGCAGATTACGTAAACGAAGGAAAATGTAATCATCGTGAAGTACGTTTCTATACCAAATTAAATATTTCCAGCCATTCCATCGTTATTATTAGTGTTATTATTCCTATGAGGCTTTGTTCCTGAAGGACTATTGTTTTCGTTTTGGCATTTTCTGTTGATTAAAGGTCCGATTCACTTTTCAAATTGTTGCCACCAAGCATTATCATCCTGTATTATATTTAAAGAAATTAAATAATGAAGAATCTGCATAAATATATGTATGTTTCTCGCTGTGTGATAAAACAACGGTACATAGAGCCATCCAATTTTGAATAACGTACGTTTCCACCTGAATATGGGCATCTAGAAGCCCGAACTTGGAATTTGTTTATTATCTATTTCATATTTTATAAAACTTTAACGAATTTTTTATGAACAAACTCAGCGATTTAAAAGCGAGCAATGACAACACTCTACGGGAAAAAACCTTTTTATTTCCAGCGCGGGGAACTGTGTATCGGAAGTTCTAAAGACATGCTCATTTTAAGATTATTTTGCGATATTGCTGTTGAACTGAATTTTACGGTTTAAGTGCGAATAACATGATATTTAATAAATAAAGGTAACCCACAAAGCGTTAAAAAAGCACCCCTTTGGACGTAATTTAAAATGTGAAACATTTCAGAATTGTTATTTTTCTTTAACTTATTTAAAACTTCTAGCACATATGTTCGCATTGTCAATAAGTTAACAATAAATCCTTTGTTTGTAGTGGAGGAAACTGAAATTTTATTGAGAATTTCAGAAAAATGCGTAACAGGTAATTCTTCAATATGTTATAAGGTATTTCTTCTGTCTTCTTTGCATGCCTTCGGATTGTAGTGGTCAGCATGCTCGGCGTGTAACCGAGAGATCCGTAGTTCGATTCCCGGCGAAGGCGTTGCTCATTTTTCATCCGCACACGGCAGCACTTAGAGAGATCTTCTTAACGTTAGGCTCCTCCATTCCTTAAAATATCAACTGGATAAAAGGACACACCGGGCAGAAAGGCAACGAACGAGCGGATGAACTAGCTAAGACCGCAGCTCTCAAACCAGAAATTGACAAGAAAGTTCCGCTTTCCGCAGAAGTTGCAAAAAAGCTCCTCAAGACAACATTCCAAGAATTATGGTCATCACGATGGCAGGAAGAAGAGACAAGAAGATTTACTTACAACATCTTCCCAATACCTACTCTCAAGAGGCTCAAGTGCAACCGACTCTTCCTCCAGGCCTGTACCAACCACGGGAAATTCCCAGTGTATTATACACGATTCCTCAGACGGGACGTCAACTGTTCTTGCAGTTTTCGCGGGGAAGACGCGGACGCACTACATTACCTGCTCTCCTGCCCTCTGACAGAGCACCTCCGACAGCAGTTCTTTCCTTCCGACTACATCACATATCCTGTGAATAGACTGTTCACGGACTATTACTGCAACAAGGGCATCTTAGAAATAATGAAGCAAGTGAATGAAAATAATTATATCCAAGAAATTAAAGATTAATGTAAAATGTAGAAAGGCGGCCTAACCGTCAGATTTATAGCAATGACTAGGATGACTTCCTAACCCTGTAGTGCCATTAACTTAGTTTGGCGGAACAGGTTAAGTAAAGTGACCAATATCTCCTGCTTCGAAATAACCTAATGTCTCTACAATGTCATAGAAGTTCTTGGATAAAAGAACGTCTAAGTAAATGCCATTTTGTTATGTTAAAAACAATTTTGCAAAGAAAGAGATACGCGGCTACAAAAAAGGAGCCGAAAAGTAACTGCTACTTTTGGAGATGTAAAAATTGAATTCTTAGTTGCATCGAATGACAGTACCTACGTAATTCCTCGCTAATTAACTGATAAGACAAGAATTTCTAAAACGAATAATCTTATATTTCTGAAACGGCATGAATTTCATCTAGCCGTGTGTCGTCGCATCAAAAATCACATGGAGACGATTTTGTGAAGAGAATAGGAGGAAGGAAGAATAGGAACTTTGTGAATAGGAGGAACACAGAATTCGAAAAACTCACTTTCTTTTATTTGTATTTTTATAACGAATACTGTTTCATAGATCATGTGAAATAAATAAGCTTAAAAACCTTAATGAGCTGTTCAAAACTTGAGATTTCCTTTTTTTAAATTAAATGATAAAAGATATATATTATATATATTATATCTGTATATGTTATAACTTTTATCGTCTCTCAACGAAATGGCACTAAGCTTTGTAGAGTACTGAAGATCGCAACGATATTATGAATGAAAAGAAATGTGTGCTGACTAATATGCTGGGCCTTCACAGATACCAAAATCTCACAAAGTTACATACATAGATGCAATGTTGCAAAATTACTTGAAAATATAAATTAATAATATTAAATAATTACTTGAAAAAATTGATTGAAAATCTTATTTCAATATGGCATTAATTAAATGTAGTAATGCTTTATTTTATTGAAGAAATGGTCTATCATTGATTACTATGATGTTTAGCAAATACGTTGGTATATCCTACATCATATCAAAGTGAAATAATCAACCAATAAATCTTCGAGATTATTTCACATACACTCAGTGAGACTACAAAGTGTCAGGACTAATGCTATTAATCAGTCGTTAAACACTAAAGTACTAATGGGGATTTGCTGCAAGCATTTTAACTTACTTGTATCAAAATGTCCTGAGCTTGCGAAATGGAATTTGAATGGAATTCTTTATTTGATTTTAAGCAGGGAATATTTGCAAGTATGGACACAACAGCAGCGAAGCGAGAGACATGGTTTTCCTTGCAAAATGCACATGTCGTCAAAGGACTTACCACAAATAAAAGAGTAACTGAATATAAGCTCTCCTCTCACTCGCAAAAATTTGCTCTTGCGGATTAGTTTCTTCCCTTTAACATGAAAAATCTTTTTAAAGGCACCATTTCGAGAACATTCTAAAAATTTACAAAGAATTTAGAATTCTTTCAGAATAATATAAGTTGGGTAAAAGAGTGTTCCAGTCCATAATATTTAGAAATAATAGAGTAAATAGCGTAAGAAGAAATGTATAGAGGAATTGATATCGAAAAGCTGTAGAACTGATTTCTTCAAATATCAGCATTTTGCCAATTCAGTCATAAAGTTTTGAAGATACACTGCGTATGAATATCGCATACACCACGTATATTTTTTCTGAAATCTATATTAGACAGCCCCTAGTTGTTGAAGAATATGTAATCTAATTGTAATTAATACAATTACGAAGTGACTAAACGTACAAAAATGTTAAAATAGTACATTAAATATAAACAGATATAAACTTCCTCTTAACTAGTGAAGATAGAAATAAATTAATACTCCAAAGCGATTGAAAATAAAAAAGTTGCGTGAGTATTAATATATACCATATCGAATAATATTATTATTAAATATATTCTTCAATATATATATATATATATATTCTTCAAATAATAAATAGATTAAAACGTCTTACCTGAAATTTGAATAAATCCATAAACTAAAATAATGATGTTGGTGCAGCTGTTCCGTCTGTTGGTAGTCATAATAAGTCTGTAAGGAAAATATTACTGCGTTTCACGTTTAATATTTAACTTACGCATTTTGCATTCACATAAAATATATAATATTAGATAACTAAAGTTTTAACTGTGTGTTATCATACTAATCTAATATTTAAACTCCTAAATGGTTTCAATAATTATCTAAACCTTAAATATTCTAAATCAAACTATCAAGCAGTATTCAATTCCGCCTGCGCTGCATTGCTATCGAAAGACGCTAGTTTTCTACCCAGAGTCACGAAAAAAATCTCCACCGTTTCTGCGGTACTATGAATTTCGAGTCATAATTTTATAATATATTGCACATTGTCTTGAGCATTTTTATAGCTTTATTCTAACTGTGATTAAAGTTTTTTTTCAATGCACTGAACCTCTTTAACTTCTCTTTCTATCGCTTCTTTAGACAATTAATTCGAAATGGAGAAATGCTGTCTTCATGTTTCGTGCTTCAAGTGACAAGCCGAGTTAACGGGCAGTCTTAAAAAATATCTCAAGTTTTGGTACATTGAAAATCTTGAAAAATATCTTAATCGTTTGGTAAAGATACACACAAAAACTTCAGGCAGTGACTTTTTCATTAAGATTGAGCTCCGAGATGCAAGACTTAAAGCTGTCCTGTGAAGACGAAGAGAGGGATGTCGACTTTTAGTAATGATAATGAAGAACATATGCTAGAGGATGATCCGAAAAGTACCTGCAAATATTAAAGAAACCAGATGCTCCAAACACTACATTTTGGAATCATTTCCGTGCAACAGAGAAAGTAAAGAAATTCGGAAAATGGATATTCTACGAGTTAAAAAAAGGCAGCAAAAGCAAAAGTTTTTTAAGAGTGGGCATTTTATTGCTTTAAATTTTAAAAAAATTTTGAAACGCATAATGAAATGCGGCAGAAAATGGATATTGTATGTCTACAAAAAAGGTCAGCGCAGACTCTAAAATTATCGAAACTTAACGTTCATCCAAATAAGTGTGCACTCGCAGTTGGTGGTCTTCGCTTTGCCTAATTAATTCTTTGGAATGCGAAGAAATTATAATTTCACTAAATGCGACTGCAATAATAAAAAATATGGCTTTAATGCCCCTTCAGTCTCATTCGTTAATGAAATAGGACTTTTTTAAATAAGATTTGAAATCCATATGTTTCTACATTAGTCAACGTACTTTTTCTCCATGCTAGTTGCATTCCGCAAGTTTCAAGTGTGGCTTTAGAAAATTGCCATAGTTCTATCCCATCCCCTATTCATTTAATCTATCAATAGATAGTTTCTAATTAGCATTAGTTTACGGACTATATAATTACCCTAAAAGTGGCAAATGAAAAACAGCTTCCATTTCTGAAACTTCCATTTCCTTCACCATTTCTGAAAGGGCTTTTATGGGAGCAGGTTTTCCACTCAAATGAGTCGAACATTTTATTCACAATTTAATTGCTTATTTTTTTGTTTCAGCAGAAAAATTATTTTTGTATTACCTAACACCACAACTATTATTTTGACTTTAACATGTGCTATCGCTATGAGTTTGACATTTACCAGTTAAAAAAAAGAAATCTTATTGATAATCCGGTAATATTTATCATAAATGACAGAAAGAAACATGACCTTTAAAATACTTTTCATGGATTAAATGTTTCTAAACATCGAGAATAAGATAAAGCAAAATAAAATGTTGTACAATTATTAAGGCAATAAAGATCTTCTCTTAATGGACATTTATATTCAGGCCAGTTATATTCAAGGTAGTTATGAAGAAAAGAATTTTGTAATTACATGCACAGGCAAAATGCAAAGATACATGCAGAGACCATCGTACTTGCGAATCGAATTCAAGATGAAAATGACAGAATAACGTGGTTTTTATTTGTTGGGCTACTATTGGACAAGTTGAAGAAAATTTCTCCCGTGTTTAAGCAAGTTTACCAATAAAATGCCCCCTCCCCAAAAAAATTGTAATCAGCAATTAAAAGAATTTACTAATGAATATACTTATTAATAAAATGAAATAAAGTTAATTATTAATAAAATTTTGCCTTGGTACTTTATTAATATAGGAAATTTATAGCTGCATTCCAAATGAACTTTTCCATAATTAATTCTTATACTTATGTAGACTCTTTGAATTTAAAATTATCGGAAAGTTAGACTATCTCAGCATTAGTTTTATTAGAAATTATCCGATTTATTAGAAATTCATTAGAACTTTTTGTTAGAAATTCAAACGTTGTGAAAATCAAACGAAATTTAATCGTTTTATTATCCATGATTATAGAGTAAATATTTTGATTTTCCGTTTATTAAGAATCATTGCTTTATTTCAAAAATAAATGTCTTATGACAGTTAGCTATTTATGAACAATGTACTTATTTGTTAAATATTCTAAACATGAAAAGTGACTAAAAGTCATAAATCTATTTATTGCTTATCTTTCCAAGCATAACTGTGCTTTAGTTTGAAATAGCTTCGAAATCACGGTATGGAGGATTCTTGGTTTTCACAAGCAAGCAAATTCTAACCTCCTTTTTATTGCCATGATATTGCCTTAATGCTGATTATTTTGAAATTATTAAAATTACTTTACGATAAGTATTTTGCTTTTAATAAATAGCTCTATAACTGCAGTACCAAACGAGTATGTATCATAACAACATGCCAAATAAATTTTGCTGAAGATGTTTGTTGGTACGAAAATTGAATTAATCAATATGTGTATACAGTAAACGTTTTTATGATACATGCATACATTAAATTACCTTTCTAAGCTAACCATCTTCGAAAGTGACTAGTATTTATGACAGCACAAACAAACATCAGGGCCGAATTTCAGTTCTCTAACAAGAAGACTTTAACAGAAGATCAAAATAATTTGGAACCATGGGGAAGCCATCTCAGAGGAAATTCCCTGTCTCTCTCTCTCTCCCTCTATATATATATATAT
>KK115395.1:741642-755136 GCA_000611955.2 Stegodyphus mimosarum | reverse complement strand
ATATATATTTAAGAGGAAAGGTATTATTGAAAATTTAAATACTGAACTTTCAGAAAAAATCGTCTTAACGGTCTTAGCCGAATACTATCAAAAGGCATCTTAGGGTGGTAAGTCATGAGAAGTTTCTCTGCGAATTAGATTAATGCGACGGCGACTTCTGAAAGTGTTCAGTACTTCTAAGAACTCAAATAAATATCAGTCCACAGTGTCCTCTCTCTAAGATGCCCGCCATCATAGAAGATAAAATCACCTGGTGAAAGTTCCTCTTAAATGTGATCGTCTTAAAGCTTCGTTTCATCACAGTTTTGAATTAATATTACAAACATAAAATTCTGTTTAAAGGATTATCAATAAAATTAATTTTCTTCCTTTGTTTATTTCAATTCTCTGCCAGTAAACAGGCAATCTTAATTTAAAAAGTATTTTCATTTAGCAGTTTTTAAACGAAATATTTACATTTTCTTAATGAACACGGAACTTACCTCATAATTGTGATAAGATATGATCAAGATGTTTTATCCAAAAGAAGAAATTTCCAAAACATTTATTTGCTTTCCTCTGGCTTTTCTGTCAAATGAATAATCATATATTGCGCAGAAACAAAGAACAACCAGCATCCTCGAAAATGACTTTAATCCTTTATTTAAAATCTGTTTCTTCTCATCTTCATTACGTCAAGTTCTTAAGAAAGAGCTTGGTGTTGCGGTGAAATCTGTCATCAGCCGCAGGGTTGTAGATTTTCGCCAATAATAAACAGCAAACACCGCCAAGAATGGGAGCTTCTTTCTCTTCTTCAACTTCCGATTCCTTTCTGCGTGTTATTCCTACTGAATGTTGATCCTCAAAAAACAAAGAAAATGAATCATACGTAACTACAAATTAACGCACTATTAGGTTAAGTGAACCTTTTTAAAAACATGTGAAGAAATAACATTCATAATTTTGTGCTTTTCATGAAATCTACTCGTAGAACCATAATATATTTATTTTTTAACAAAAATAACTGATGCATATCCTTTGATTACTGTTATAAGTGTCTGGAGTTTTTTTTCTTCGAAACCTTATATCTTACTCCATGCCTAATTTTTTTTAATGCGTAATTTCGATACTTGAAGGAAATATATTGCATTTAAATTTGCAATTTAATTGAAAAAGAATGCTGGAATTTTAAAATATATTAATTAAAAATTCTTACACATGCACATACACATTCTTACACTTCTTTACATACAAGGTAGAAGCGGGTGGGACACTAGAATTTCGCCCATTGGTAGTACAGTATAGTCCCGACGCGCTAACTGTGCCGTGCCCCCCCCCAGTTTTAAAGGAAAACACCCGGAGAGTGGTCCAAGGGTCTTCCACCCCTCTTCCTCTGCCTCAGCCTCTCGAGAGGACTTTCGGTACGCCATGTATTTTGAGTGCCCCTTTGCATTACAGACACTATACTAGTAAAAACTTCCTTCTTCTTTGAGAATATGGGCTAACGGACAAATAAATTTATTCCCCGTTTGGTGGGTGACCCTCCGAAGAAATCATAGATACACCATATGATAAAAGATTCATCCAGACTTTTTTACAAAACGAACAACATGTTTTGTTACTATAACAAAGGAAATTAACCGATAAAAGATTAATTAGAATCACGATGAATTACAACCTGCTGATAACACCTGCTCTGTCTCTATGTTTTGAATAACCAACATTCTTTTCTTTCTGATGTTGCCATTCCGGATAACACAACCTTTTCTTTATTCATAATGGCTGATTCCTATTATACTTTTAGAAACATTCCTGTCTTCTCCGTGATTCGAACCTTGGCCCATCGGTACGCCAGTCAGCGCCATTAACCTTTATACTGGTTGGGCAGCAAAATTCTTTAATGCATGTGAGCGGTTTGAATGTGAAACTGCTAATTTAAGTCCAACGTTTACATCTTGCTTGGTATTTTCTATCATTTAATCCATATGGAACAAATGATCCTTTCAGAAAATCCGCTGAATTATGGAAATTTATAAATATTTCGTTCCTGATTTTTCTTACTTGCAGAGAGACTGTGACATCTTCTAATATTCCTGAATAATATACACTAATTGGAAAATTTATCATATATAATTAGATAGCAGCGTTTTGGGCAATTTACGCTAGAAAAATAGTAGCTATGCTCACTGGCAATCGTCCAGTGAACTTACTGAACTGAGCGGGTATCATATAGCATTCCACAAGGGTCTGTTTTCACAGAATACTGTCATACGTCAAGAATTTGAAGAGGGAATTCCTGCTCATCCCAAAAGTTCTGAATGAGACTCAAAGCTCGTGAGTATTGCACATTCTACGGGATGCAATCATTCTTATGGCAATCAAGAACAGTGAGGCAGACTATTAACATTGCAAGATGACCTTATTCGAGACGAAGTTGTTCATAAAAATGTATTCATGATATATATATATCATATATATATATATCCTATTCGTGATATCATAAGTCATTAGGCATTTCACCAGAGGTATAAGACATCATAGGGATGTCCAAATAAATTATCTCCAGGCTGTTACCCGTACTATAGCTATCTGCCTATACCATATACTTCGTGTCACTTCGTATACCAGGCTATGAAAGATTCGTTGCTTGTAAGTTGTAGAGACATTAGATATTTATTTGGAAACAGGTGCTGTGAAAAATGAGCAACGCCTTCGCCGGGAATCGAACCACGGACCTCTCGGTTACACGTAGAGCGTGCTGACCATTACACCACGAAGGCATGCGAAGAAGGTGGGAGAACTATCTTATATACTCTCCCTTTTAAAGGCCGACTGGGCTTTGGGCTCCCTATCGCCAAATCCCGGTGGTGGAAAATTATCATCCACCACCCTTTCAATTCGAGCGCCAGTGTAGAGACATTAGGTATTTATCTAGAAGCAGGAGTTGTGAAAAATGAGCAACGCCTTCGCCGCGAAGCGAACCACGGACCTCTCGGTTACGCGTGTGTTACGGTGTGCTGACCACTACACCACGTAGGCATGTGAAGAAGGCAGGAGATAAGGTTTCTGTCACATTTTGCCTTTAGCATGATGTGTTACTGTAACTTTAATTCATCTGATTAAAAAAGGCCTTTTCCAGTACTTTGCTGCCCAGTGACGGTGAAAGGTTTCAAGCTGCACCTTCAAAATTCTAATTTTTGCAGTTGAATAGAAAAGAGATGAGGACGTTGGCTGTTAAAAGCAGCTTTTGCCTTGCTTCAACAAAACGATTTTCTGCATAAGCTCGTAAAAGAACTTTTAATAAAAAAACTGCAAGATCATAACCCCATTCTGAAATACTGTGTGACCGAGTGTCTGTTTTCGTCGAATATTTGCTACTGGTTCATCAGTTTTTGTCGAATCTCTCTTGCTGTTGGTGCATTCTTTCACTCTGAGGGTCCACCTCGGCGTTGTGGAGGGCCGACAACATCCTCCGAAGGTAGAGCACTGAGCTGCGGTTGGCTTCCCAACATGAGGGGCTTGAGCAATCTTTTTAGTACATCGACTATCACTCATAAAACAGTGCTTGGTAGTTGGCGCTCTGTCCTGGCAGACGTTGCTCGTAATGAGGTCGTCTTGTCAGGTCATACTGGTGTGAGTGCCACAATCAGAAGATAGGACAGACTTGCCCTGGGGCCGGTTAATTCCATTTGAATGTTGGTGCATCCTTGCTGTGATATTACGAGACATGCCCAAGCATTTTAACAGTCGCTGAAATCGAACATACAGTTTTGATAGCGCCTACAATTTGTCTGTGATTAAATTCACTTAAACTGGTACATCTCCTCATGACAGTTATCTCTTATCTCCCGTAGAAGTGTCAGATTTGCTACATATTAAATAGAACATCATTTGCCGCTAACTGTTGAATCGACATATACTGAATCACTTGCATGGTCTCACTAAACTGTGTGTAAGAATTTGCCCTCTCGGTGTTTATAATAGCGTATCATACATTACCCTTTATCCGAGCTTCTCCTTTGAGCTAACTTTAATAAAATGAAAATTCTACGTGCCTAAAGTCACGGCGCTGTTTCATTAGGAACGAAAGTTATTCTGCATAATGCATAATTTCACTCATTTTTATAATTGGTAATTAAGAAATACTTAACACCATCAAATTGAAGGGGGAGAGATAGGAAATGAATAGACATCTTTCACTTCACTTAGCAGTAGCGTAATAAATAAAGCACATTCGGCTTAAATAAAAATCCGGTCTTAAAAGCGGTAAGTGGAAACAAACAAAAAAAGAACATTCTTTTTATTATTTTTATTTTATTATTTTTATTATTTTTATTTTATTATTTTTATTATTTTTATTTTATTATTTTTATTATTTTTATTTTATTATTTTTTATTTTAATTTTTATTATTTTTAGTTTGAATATTAGATACTTGTTCTGTATTTTATGATTTTCTCTGATATTTCTAATAAATTCCTTTTTCAAACTAGGTTGTCAGCCAATGAAATAAGTTTCTACTGAATCAGTCAGATGCAGTCAGTCTCATTAAATTAGCTTTATAATTGTATTAAGAGACAACCACCACTGCTAAAATAAAAAGTTTACTATTTTAAGGTTTCAATGGATATTTTAGGAAATAATTTGACTGAAGATGTATTAAACTCAGATTGATGAATCCGTGCATATCAAGCAGGATAATCTCCGCGTAAAGTGGAACCAGGAACCACTGTACGTATTAAAACTGTTGTTCCTTAAAAACATTAATAAAGGGTTTTTGTTTATTTAATTCCTTAAAGAACATGATAAAAAGTGTCTTTATTGAGTTTGTTCCTTAAAAAACCTGAAAAAAGTGCCTTTGTCGGTTCTGTTTCTTAAAGAACGTGAAAATAGTTTTTGGAAGTCTATTTTAAGTTAATATATGAATACTGAAAAAGACTACTTTGTTAGAGTGCGAAAATGGATCATGTGACTCACTGTAAATAAAATTCTTCACTTAGCTAAACTTAAATGATTTTTAATAATGCTGAAGAGGCATTAAGAATATGGAAGGCACGAATATTGGAAAACTAATTCAGTATTTTCTCGGTATTGAACACAGGGTGCCTGAATTACCAGTCAAAAATAGAATTGCTGCACAATAAGCAGATACGAAAAAACTCGTTTAAATAGTCAGACCCTTGAGTCATCAGTGGATTCGTAGGTAGATGATTTACTCTTATCTAGCGAAACTATTTAGCTTAGGAAAACTGACTTCCTGGAGAGCATTCTAAATTTGGTTCTTTGAATATGGCAAGACATACGATGGCTATCTTCCTAGAGGGAGTGATACCTTTGCGTATACCTAAGAGAAACGGGTTCGTATTTACTTTACACATGGTAAAAATCACGAAAACTGGACAACATTTTAAGAGAGAATAGTTCGTAGTTGTTGTGTGCTAGAAGAAATTCGTAACAGCTTTATCAAATTCTTGGGAATCAAAGCTCGGACTGAACTGATAGCACTTAATGGTCTCCCCAACCCCTATCGTTGTAGAACTCCCAAATCCTTCACTATAAGATTTTATCGCAAGTAGAAAGAATGCTCATGAAAATTATAGTGCTCATGTAATACTGCTGTTATGAATTGAACTGAGCGTGTAACTGTGTGCATGGGTGTACAGTAATTTTTCAAATAGAATGGAAAACAAGTATACAATAGTATCAGAAATTTTCCTAATTCAGAACAAGATAATTTCTTTTCATTTCTAACAATGTATACATTTAACTGGGTTTTTTATTTGCTCATGTGTTATAGTATAACCATCGAAATCGATCCTACGTTTCCAAACGATTTTTTACTTCTGTAGAAATGATCACCTTACAGGATATATATATATATATATATATATATTTAGGTAATATCATAAAATCTTCCTCTCTTTAACCACATAAACTATACTAGATCCTTCTAAGGAACCTAGCAACTTCTCGCATAGGCATGAAACAATACCAGCACAGAAGAAGGGTGAAAATAACCCTTTATTATTCTCAACTAAGAATAGAAGGGCACGTATTTCGTGCTTTACAATAACACCGACAACTTGCGATGGAACTTAAGAATCGTAACACAATAAATTCAAGTCTAAAGAGTAGTGCTGGACTAGCACTTTAAATTAAGGCTAACTAGGTTGACTCGACAACCTACAAGGCGTGAAAATTTTTTAAATGGTTGAAAAGGCGTATCAGCAACTCCACGTAACGGGAAGGACAGATGGTGATGTGCGCTGGCTAGCGAAACACGCTTTGAATAAACTCCAAGATTTACCCGTTTAAATACTCACTTCACTTAACTTTAAATTAGCATCCTGGCGAGAAAATGCGAGGGGAAGCTGAGGAGTTCAGGAAAGAAAACGAAAATTTGAGTAATTGAACTAAAGAAAACCCTACAGTATTTTATACATATACATATATAATTATAAAAAGATTAGGAATATTCGGAGCTGCTTTAATGAAAGTTTACAATTTCTTTCCTATGAAGGTCCTAATCATTTTGTTTCTCGAAGAAAGTCGTACCCAATTCCGCAGATCCGTCTCTTTGTTTTTTAACTTTGTTTTAAGAAATGCTTTTAAGAAATCTTTTTCAACTGTATATATAAAATATCACCGAAAGTAAATGTAAATATATATGTATATATATACTTTCGGTAGTATTCAGTACCACTGCGTATTTACTCTCTCAGACATATTGTCCACTTTTAAAAGCAGTCGCTTAAAACCTTTCGCTATATTTATTACCTATATATTATATGCTGCGTTACTGCAATTGTTCCAAGTAAGCGGATTTCAATTATTGATGTTAGAGGTTTGGAAGAAGAAGCATAATTATTCTGACAATGAGAAACATATCCTCCATTTCACACAATTTCATTTTTATATTCGAACAGCTATTTAATTCGTACAGTCGTTAAGCACTTTTCTAAATATATTTATCACTGAATAATTTATTACCAGATATCGTTTAGTCAAAATATTCCACGCTCTTTCACGTATGTTCAAGTACTGTATTTCACGGTTGTTCTAATAGTAATACGTTTAAAGTTTTATGCCTGATTTAGATTTACTAACAGTTGTACCAAGCTTTAAAGCGTAACTGGAATAAAAATTTAAAAAAAAAAACTGTCATGAAACCTGTCAAACTGGTATAGTGAAACGTATAATGCACGCCTGAATTTGATTATTGAATGTATTTCTGTATTTTTGATACTACAAAAATATATCGAGTGCTACAGAGACGATCATTTCTGCAAATGATAGTAATTTCAGAGAATGCAAATAAACATTAGTAAGTGACATAACTTTATTAAAATAAACCCCTCCGCTAACGACGAACGGTCTTCTTGAGAATATTTACAGAATGTGGTTGGTTTCCAGGTTAATCTTGAAACACAACTCAGTACTGCAATGCGTCTGGTCACTTCGCCAAGAAATCAAATAAATGCTCAATATTATTTGCTCTTTTGTTGGCAGAGGGAGGATCACAGTTGAAAGGAAAGAAAATCCTCTATTATGCAGAATGTTAGACGTATTTAGGTTGAAGTGTTATTTAGGTTAAAATAACAGGCAGAACAAATAGTAATTTAGAAGTCAACAACAACAAAAATTAGTCCTGCGAAAATTTGCAAATATAACGCTGATTTTTGCTGTTTGACTTCTAAGGTATGGAAGTCTAAGAAGTGGTATATGTCTAAGAAGAAATATGAGTTTAAGAAGTGGTATATGAGATAATACAAGTATATCTCAGGAGAATTCGTTAATTACGAATTCTACATCATTAGATGCCTTCAAAAAAACCGAAACAGAAAAAAGTACTGCTTATCAACGCAACTGCAAAGTTAATAAAACCTAATTCGTGCGATATCACAAATTGAATCGCTATCAAATAAACAAATGGAATCAAGCATAAACGTACATACTCCGTGCAAGTCAAAACTAGCAATCATAAGATAGAAAATCATCGACGAAAATATCTTTGGCATTAGTTTCAGCCTCCATTTCGCCAAAATGTTAGTAATTGAGAAAGAAGGTCCATAAAAGGATGATCTCTTCTTCGGTCTGAAACCTTTTTCTCTCATTTTCCGTATAATACAGCTGCATTCTCTCTTCCGGCGATGTTTATAAAACATCCGAATTTTTACAGGAAGTTCACGACCTGCCAAGACATCCTGTTTAGATTTAGTTTCGGTGGCTTATGAAAGGTTTTTCTGAAAGATCGTTTGCTGTTTTACGGTACATAAAAATAAGAATGAAATTCAGACAGAAATAAACATTTTAATAACCTAGCATTTTTTAAATTTATTATTTTTAAAGGAAAGCTTAGGAAGTTAAATAACGAATAGATTATTAACATCTTAAATGTATTTTTTACGTTTATTCAAGTCCTTAATTTCGGAATTTTACATTATAAAATGCAAATTAGAAGCGGGCAAGTGTTAGCGTATTTGCCCCTTCTCTACTTCCGCCAAGAAAATTTAACTGTCTCTAGACGTTATATATCAAGCACATATGTGGATATTTATTAAATTAATTACTCTAATTCTGAAAAGAAATGTCACATTTTCTGAAACATATTAATAACATTTGAATATTTTTTAAAATGCATTAAAAAGTTTTGAATTTCTGCAAAAATTATAATTTTGACAAAGTGTAAAATTCCTTATTATCCTGATTCTCTGAAAACATATTTCTTTGCATAAAAAAGCATAAGTGTTTTTATTGCATGCGTTAGAATGCGAAACTTTATTGCGTTTCGTCTCATTAGAACCTGTCATGATGTAATGCATATCCTGTAACGATTTGCGGTACTAATTAGTAATTTACTATAAACTGATTTATTTAGTAAATTAATATTGGAAAAGCATGTAAGGGCTCCTTACTTAAACCCTTACGAAAGACTTTCTAAGAGAAGCTGGTTTATGTAGACATTGCACATAAAGAACCACAAAACTCCATACAAACATTTTATTTGCCAGGAAACAAATGTGGGACAAAATAAATTTCGATGCTATCCACTCGGCTTTTAATAAATCCTTGTTATGGTAAATCTAATATGCAGTTTTCACTGTTTCTTTAAGATATTATACAATTTAAAATCATAACACCATGATAAACCGTAAAATGCATTTTCAGGCATCAGTAATTCTTAAGAATGCATACATTTAGCTCTGTCTTCCAAGTTTATATCGCATGCATTCTTATTGTCAGATTTTATTTCTTGTCGTATGAAAAGCTTGCATTTGAAATAGCTATCGTTACGAAGGATGTAATGTAATGTATGAGTATGCTGCAATCCTCCTGGCCGATTTTAAGTTACACTGTTACATGCATTAAAACGAGCTACAAAATTTTTTAACGAACATGAAATCGTGAGGCTAGCGGATAAAACAAATCGCAAGGCTGATGAATTTTAAATCAAAACTGGGAACAAGAAATTTTAATAAACAATATTTATTTCTTCTCATGCATGTCATTTCTAGGCAGTTTTCATCAGTTCTGTCAATGTTGTAATACAGTACGTATATAGTTCCACATGACTAAGAGTATTGTGATCGCTAAAAGTTTTATTTTGTATATTTAAACGCAGTTTTATGTAGCTTAAAAAGAATTTTAGCCCAAAGGGCGTTAGCCCAGAAAGGCTATTAATTTCGTTTTAACATTTTGCATTGATTCACTACAAATAGTGAATGACTTTAGAAATTGTTGCCGCCAAATATTAGATCCTTGTATTATATTTAAAGAAATTAAATAGTGAAGAATCTGCATAAATGTATATATGTTTCTCGCATTGTGATAAAACAACGGTACCTAGAGCCATCAAAGTTTGAATAGCGTACGTCTCCATCCGAATATGGGCATCTGGAAGCCCAAATTTGTAATTTGCAATTTGTTTTAGTTGTTAGTTTAGTACATATTTTGTAAAGCGTTTATGAGTTTTTGATTAAGAATCTCAACGATTCCAAAGCGAGCAATGGCAACACTGTTTGGAAAAAAACTCGGGCTACAAAAATTCAGATTTTATATTTTCAAGCTTTACTCATAACACTGAAATTCTTTTCATAAAATTGTCTGCCTAGTTTTGAAGAACTAGTTTTGAAGCGACTGCAACAACATGCACAGAATCAATATTTAAAAGAAATAAATTCTGCAGGTGCATCTTTTTTTTATGAAAGATGATGCAGTAAAAAGTTAACCATGATATGCAGGAAATTTTCGAAACCGAATTATTGAAAAACACTTCTCTTTAAAGAAAGTAACATTTATTTTAAGCTACAAGTTACTTATTATAGTGCAGAAAATTTAAAAAAAAAAAAATGAAATCTTTTTGAGGAGGAAACAGGTGCTTATTCTTTCATCCGGAGAATTCAAGGTCATCTTCCTCAAGCGGTATTTTCAGATACAAATGTAAGTTCAGGAAGTTAATTTTTATAGACTTGCTAAATTTTATTTTAATCTTTAATAATACGAGGTTAGAACGCAAATTTTGAGTATTAACATTTGAAGAACTGATAATAAAATGTAATATGTATTTGCGTATGTATTTAAGGTCTGGCGTGGAAAATGATGACGCTAAAGCTGATGCATGAAGACTGAAATGCAGTCACGCTAGTGATGAGGCTAGAGAGGGACGCCTGGCTCCAGGAGATACACTTCCCACCCACCCCCAAAAAATGGACTGTTCTATATCTCCCGTTCTACTGGGTCTATTGATGAAATTCAAATAAAATTTTTCATGTCTCGAAAGCGCGACTTAGGATGCATGTTAGATTTATATATAACATTGTTCTAATATAGGAATGTGACACAAAATCGGACTTTTTCTGAAATGACACGCATTTTTTATCATGTTTCGATTCTACGACTCAAATTATGCCTAAATATTAAATTTTGTAAACTTGGTGCGGAATTTACAGAGAAATTCAGAAATTTATCTTGGCGAATTTTTTTCCAGTTTTCGCCAAGACTAATTCCCTTGGCAAGCTTCTTAATTTATAACAACCTATTTTCCTTTCCTTTTTTTTTCATTGTAGACGAGCGGAAAAAAAGTCACCGTTCATACTTTCAAATAATTTTAACAAAATGCGTAAACCACATTTGGCGTTATTATCAAATATGCCAAATTTCGATACGCGCCAATATGTAAATTCATGTATATCTTAGAAAATTTTGAATAAAAAACAATAATTTTTGCAGATGTGCCTAGAAATACATCTACTTTAAAATGATGTTAAAAATTTTATACGTTATAATTTAAATTTTTTTTTGAAAAATTTATAAAAATTATTTAAAAATACAAATTTCAAAAATAAATCATAAACTATGGGGAATTTCATTTGGAATGACCCTTAATTTCTAAATGTGAAAGGAAGAATTAAATGAGTTTAATAGAAAAAAGAGATATTAAAAAATATATACCAAATTCAATTAACATTGAGGGAGCTAAAATTTTGAGAGCTAATTTTTTAAAACCTACTACTAATTTTTTAAAACTTACAAAACTTGGCAGTTTGGCATAACTTGAGTCATAGAATCGAAATATGGGAAAAAGTTGGCATGTCATTTCAGAAAAAGTCTGATTTTGTGTCAAATTTCCTATATTAAAACAATGCTTAATTGATGAGGGGAAGAATTAAGAGATGTTGAATTGTCATATGAAATTTATTGGGAAGAGAATTGTTTTACATTAGATAAAATATTCAGAGAAATCAAAAAGAGATTTCAACAGCTCCATTTCTTCCTATGCCCTCCTAATTCCATAGAAACGTTCGAATGAAAAATACGAATGTAATTAAATCACAGCTAAAATGCTTCAGAATTTTACTTCTATTACTGCTTTAGAAGACGTAACAAAGAGTTGGAAGGACAACTGCTTTAAAATTTTGCAGTTTGTTCTAAAATACACTCTCTAGAAGGCAGTTATAGATATTGCAACCCAACTGCGATTTTTACACACGATTTCTTTAAGTATTGTTGCGTGCGTACGGGTTCGTTATGTATTGAATGCACAAGTCGTTAAAAAGTTAACAAAAATTTATTCTTTCCACAAGAAATAAATCAAAATGCTAAAATATTTCTTCAGAGATATTCGCACAATATCACAATATCTCAAACGTTTATCAAAAACTCAGTTCAAAACAGATAAAATAATTCTATCTCACAGCGAAATCGCTGCAATCAATCACAGCATTAAGTAAATAAACAACAGTTCGCTTTAAACAGCTACAACTAGAACTGAAATGAGGTGTTTCAACTCGGCTTTTATAAGCTTTTTAATTATTTACTAGAATCTTCTCGATTTTTCTGGATGGCAACAGCAATTACGAGATATTTATTTATTAAATATTAAATACATAAGCTCTTTTATTTTTAGTTTTCCGACGTAGCTTTCTCTTAAATAATCGTCTGGTTTGCACGGGAACATAAAACAATTTTAATTACAATTCCAAATAAATAGCCAAATAAATACGAAATCCGTATTGTTGCAAGAAAAATTTCTTAAAATATAAATTGATTAAAAAGCACTTAAAACCTAAATGTTAATATACTTTTAGAAACTTTTAGAAATACTTTTAAAAAATCTACAGAATAACATTTAAAGCAATGAAACAAACTTCTAAAATGTTATTGACGAATTTAGTTGACAGGAAAATAAGCAAAATAACATTTTAGAATGTTGAAATTAAAGTTTCATTTCAGTCATTATTGTAACAAGTGTATTGATAGTACTGAAAAAAGACATAAAGCGAATTACATTGAAATACCCATAGGGACAAAATACTTGCGTGTTTGTTTTAGGTAATTTCGGGTAATAAATTTTATTTTATTAATGTGAAACTTATCTTTTGGCATATAAATATTCAATTGAAGGCTAAACATTAGCTAAACACAGGAATATCATGCACGCGACTTGTATTCAAGCCAGTTACTCTCTGTTACTTAAATCTACCATGAGCAGCGTCTTTCCTACAAAAGGAAAAATCTGATGTGTACACCACATGACTTCCTTGTACGAAATATTAAATTATACGCAATTTTCCTGCATTTCATTTAAACATATTGAATTAACAGTTAACGAATTTTGATTTAATCTACTTTGTCGATAGTGCATAAACCACAATAGAATAAATGCACTCTTAAAGTTCACTATATTTATTTACCATAGCCACACTTCCGGCGCTAGGTTCACTTAACAGCGTTACATCTCATTCATTTTATTACTCAGAGTGAGCCAAAATTATAGCATCTGAAAAATTACCACAAGTGCTGTTCAAGTACTATAATAAATCTAAAATAATGTATAAAAGAAATTAAACAAATAAAAAAGAAACAGTTTTTCACAGACGATTCAGCGCCGCTTGTCTAATGCGCATGCGCTATAAATTCATTCAGTTTTCACTTCGTGGTAAGGCAAAAATACATAAAAATTCAAAATAATTTCATCAAAAACTGAAAGATGTAGAGAAACATAAATTTCTCTTTA
>KK115395.1:699276-741620 GCA_000611955.2 Stegodyphus mimosarum | reverse complement strand
TAACTTAAATGATAATTCCAGACTGAATCAAGCATAATTCGTAATAATAAAAGAAGACGTTACTTTGTTGTTGCAAAGCTTAGTTTCTAGAGATTGGCAACAAATCCGCTATAATGCTAAGCTTCAAATGTAAACAAATATGGCCGCTAACATAACCAAAAATTAGGCTTAACCGCAATTAAAAAAACTTTTTAAATGTTTATAATTTCACAATTATTGTATGCAGGTTAACTAAGGGCATAAAAACTTAACCGAAAGTTAAGAACAACATAATTCAATCATTTTTAAAGAAAAAAATGCACAATTTAGAAACTTATAAGAATAAAAAAACTGAGCTCACTGAGCCGAGTAAATGTTAATAAATATGCATATATTTATATACATTTAGTGCGGCCGATTGCAACCAAAATGCGAGGTGCACATCTACATGTTATAGCAGCCCTATATAGAAAATTTCAACGTTCTGAGGCTACTCGTTTTTGAGTTATGCTAGATACATACATACACACGTACGTACATGTACGCACACACAGACGATACAAAAATCTCTTCAGAATCGAATCCATTTTAAATCAGTTTTTTAAAATTCTTTTGGAGGAAGAGACTCCTTTATTTTGTTCTTACGTACGCATGTCACTCAAAAACATTGTTAAATTGCATTCGATAGCGGCCAAGATAGATATTTTGGTTGAAATATGATGCCCGAAATTTTTCGCGATTACAATACTTCCTTTTTATTTCGTACAAGGAAGTAAAAACGCGAAAACGCCCATGCAGCCAGCCCGTTCGCGGGATTCGAACCTCAGACCGAACTACCTGTGTCTAACGACTTTACGGCTTGGGGGCTTTACGGCTGATGGGCCTTACTGCATTCATGATTTTGCACTTCTAAATGTTGTTTATTAAAATTCTAAATGATGTAACACATTGAAAATTCTATTATGCATTCAAGAAGTTTCAAACAGTACTGTATCTGATGCTCAGAGTGACATAAAATATATGAAATGGAATGTAGAATTTTCTTAAAAATGCATTTATAGATAAGTCATTCACCGCATTTTGTTGAGGAATTTCCAGCGATTATTCATAGCTAGGATTCTAGTTTGGAAAGGATTATGACTTTACTTGTTCAATTATCACAGCAGGTTAACACTAGTGAAAGAGAAATTTCTCATTAAAAACCGAAAAGTAAATAGACATCACTGTTTAAATATAGTCAAAAAAGCAACCTAACAACAAACTAAGTTACTTTTTTGCCTGATTGTACGTATGTGTGTGACGTACATTATGTGTCTTCCAATTTGAGCCAGCTCTACGTTATACAAAGGCATTTGTCTTCTCCGTGATAATGACGGACACATGCCGAAGCCATGACCTTATAAAAATTGAAGTTCTGTATCATTCTGTATCCCTAATCTGTTACCATCAACACCATTTCTTCCTCTCTTCAAATGATGAGATACATTCTTCATAAGAAGAAGAGGCAGAATGATCTTGTTCATTTACATTAGTTACACGTAAGTCACGTGATCTCTGAGGTCATCCACGTTGTCTGTTGACATTAGCTACACATAAATTCACGTGATCTCTGAGGCATCGGAATGTATCTCATTTTTTAAAAAAGCAATATCTTCGAAAAAAAACAGAGCTAAAAAAAAACTTTCGAAATTTTTTAGACTCAAAAAAATTTTGTTTTCCAAGTCAAGTATATTGCTTCCTGTAAATGCTTTAAGCCCCCAGCACTTATTTTGACTAACTGTATCAGAAGTCGTTCTTCTCAATACTAACTTTAAGGCTATGTATTAAAACCTCTTGTATTCATTATGGTACACCTAATTTTTTTATCACAGACATTATTGTGTAATTATGTTTTCAGAATGTATATATCATTATGCATTTTTGTACACCCCAGTTAGCCATATCATATTCTACGGAGTGTTGTTCGTAACTTTAGCCGTAGATTTATGTTTCCTGTTTCCAAAATGATTTTAAGAAGTCAGCTTTGCAAAAATTAAGAAATCTAATTTTTTATAATGTCTCCAGTTCATCAAGTTCATAAACTTTTACATTCATTCTAGTTTGACCATGATAATTGCTTGTACAAATAACTCCTTAGGTATTTTGTATGGAAAGAAATGTGCATGCACCTTCTCTCGTCGTCATCACCAAGATGAAGCGCGAAAACATAACTCCCAGTCACTCTTTCATCTTTTACAACAGCGACTAGACACTTCCTCTGATACACTTCCTGGAGAGCAGTTTTGTCTTGCATATTATCAGGCATTTTATGCTGATACTCTGCGTTTATAACAGAACTCTCAGGTGATATGCCGTTAGATGGTACAACAGCTTGCTAACAACGAACAAGCACAAACATCGTTTAGGGGTCTTTGTTGCAAGTAACATGATGAAACAAGGTTCTTTATAGACAGGAAAAATTACTAAATATTGCGTTTCTTGTTCCGAAACGCGTATACACACATGGGATCATAATTCAGCACAGATAGAATTTCACTGCTTTTAGAAATTAGAGTTTTTCTAAAATCATTGAACTTCAAAATTTCAAATCAAGTAGATCCTTTTTGAAGGACCGATAGATCGTGAAATTCTTTGATTACTAAAAGGATCTATGATGGGCATTATTTGTAGACTGTATCTTAATGTGGAATTGTTTACCTAACAGGAGCAGCGCAGAGTGATATTGTTCGAACCATGATTAGTCGCAGTAATATTTTAGTTTTAGTGTTTGTCTTAAAGGAGAGGAAACTCTATATATTTATATTCATTAGCTAAGCGAAAAGAAATAATACTTATGTATTGTATCTCAAATGTATAAAAGTCTAAACTGCATTTCATTGTTGTGCAGCTTATGTTGGTCATTTTGCATAAATGAATTAAAAGCTCCAATTTCCGTGCCTTCTTAATGAATCGTTGAAATTCCTTAGTTTTTTAATTATTATTTTAATTATTTTTAGCTTTTAATAGAATGAAATCAGCTACTAACATCGACGAATTACGTGCCATTAAACAAAATACTTCTGCATTTTTAATGGACTGACCAATGTTAAAATGAATCTTGTAAAGCTAGAATTAAAAATATATTGAATTCCTTTCTTAAACTTTCTATTTTAAAATGTTTTGAAATGCGTTTTTCTTTTTAAAGTAATTGTAGAACCCATTTACTTTAAAAAAAAATTTTCAATTAATCATATAAATATGAAGTTCACCGCGAGATGGCAGCACGAATAAAGAATTACTGCTGAGCGCCTATTTGGGTCCATCTGTGTGCGAAAGAGCTCGTGCCGTTTGTTCTATAATGTAATCTTCGTCTTTGTTCAAAACATTCTAATATTCATCTGTCTCTTTCTGAATAAAAAAAAAAGCAAAACAAATTCTAAAATTAAGTTGTAGCGGTATAAAATCGTGTGTGTGGTGATGTCATACATATGCAACTTTCTAAAATAAAGCAAACTTTTTCTTTAAAAATTTACTGACTGTGCGGATTTTTTTTCCGGGGGGGGGAAGGGAGTTAAAATCTTGGTTGGAAAATAGTATCAACTGCCGAAATTTAAATCTCCAGGTTTCTCAAATTTTAAGATATCCGAACGTGTTCAGATCTTTTTTTACTTCCTTGTACGAATTAAAAGGAAGTATTGTAATCGCGAAAAAATTCGGGTATCATATTTCAACGAAAATATCCATTTTGACCGCTATCGAATGCAACTTAACGATGTTTTTGCGTGACATCTGTACGTAAGGACAGAATAAAGGACTCTTTTTCCCCAAAAGATTATAAAACTGATTTAAAATAGATTCTGAAGAGAATTTTTCGTGGCGTCTGTACGTACGTGTGTATCTCGCATAACTCAAAAAAGAGTATTCTCAGGAAGCTAAAATTTTGCATGTAGGGCTGCTATAACATGTTGATGTGCACCTCTTATTTTGGTTGCAGTCTGCTGCACTAAAAGTATATAAATATATGTATATATATATAGTCTGTTACTCGGCTCAGTGATCTCAGTTTCTTTAGTCTTATATGTTTATAAATTCTGTTTTTTTTTTTCCTTTAAAAATAATTGAATTATGTTGTTCTTATCTCTTCCGGTTAAGCTTTTTATACCTTTAGTAAATCTGTATGCAATATTTGTAGAATTAGCACCAATTTAAAAGTTGTTTAAGTGCAGCTAAACCTAATTATTATTATTATGTCAGCCATATTTGTTTACATTTGAAACTTAGCAGAAAAGTGGATTTGTTGCCAGTCTAGAGAAACTAAGCTTCGCAACAGCAAAGATAACGTCTTCTTTTATTATTGCGAATTAAATCATGCTTAATACATTCTGGAATTTATTCGAGGAAATAAGTGTTTAAGATTTGCTTCGTAATTTTTAATACAGATATTTTGAGTTTTTATGTATTTTTGCTTTGTCGCGAAGTAAGAACTGAATTAATTGAATGAGAAATACTGAATCGTCTGTAAAACTGTTTCTTTTTTATTTGTTTAATTTCTTTTATACATAGTTTTAAATTTATTACAGTATTTGGATAAAACATGTGGCAACGATTAGATAATTCTTCAGGTGATATAATTTTTGTGCATTCTGAGTTACAAAAAGGAGAGAAATGTAACGCTGTTCAGTGGACCTAGTGCCAGAGTGTCTCTATGATAAACAAATATAGTGCATTTTAAAGAATAGATTTATTCTATTGTGGTTTGTGTGCTATTGACGAAGTAGATTTAATTCAGTCCAATAAGTTTAAATGAAATGCAAGAAAAATGCGTATAGTTTAATATTCCGTAAAAGGAAGTCATGTGGTGTACACATCAGATTATTTTTTTTAAGTCCCAAAACGTAGTATACTATAAATACTATTTTCATTTATCTTTTTTTAGTAAGATTAATTATAGAATATCAAGACTTAATATAGTATATCATTATCATCCTGCAAAAATAATTAATATACTTGAAATACATTTAGCAAATTTAAAATACAATTTGAAGCGCCCTACATAGAAAGAAACTTTGGTTACATAAAAATGAGTCATACAGTAATAAATTACATGTTTTGATTTTAAGGATTTATTAAAAAAAAAAATATTTCAGCTTATCGAAGAATTTTTAATGAAATTTTCAATAAATTCGCGGCATCATTATTCTAATAACTAGCCGCATGTTCAAATATAGTTACAATATAATTATCCTGGTATGTCATTCCTTAAATAACTACATATAGATTAAGTACACAATGTTTCATAAAAATAAAACAATAATAATGCGACTTATCTTTCACTAAGTAAGCAACATTTGAGAAAAAAATAGATTTTGAAAAAAATGCATTTGAAGTTTAAAATGTTATGCTTACATTGTTAAATCTTCATCCAAATACCTAAAACACCCTACATCTACAGGTTATACCTTCCTTTTGCTTAACTTTATCTATTCTGCCTTTTTCAGCCCACCTATTTGTTTTACTGGCAATTTTTTACTCTAAGTGGTGAGTGATGTTTCGATTAATTTATTCGCTCGATGTCAAAATTACTAAACCAATCGACTGCACATTCATCACTTTGCATACCTCTGCACAATTCAAAATATCTCGCAAGCCTCGAAATCCTACGTTAAACTGTATAACAGCCATATGTACCCAATTTAAAAGTTTCTCATTCCACAAACACATCCATTAGTATATACTGGGGCATGTAAAGTACCTGCGGTTTTTTGGTACATTTTTGAACAAAAGTTTTCTTTATTGAAAATCAATTTTAATCAAATATACATTGACCGTTATTATCTATGACCTTTTGCCATTTTTGGGTAGCTTCATAATTCCATGGGTGTAGAATTTCTGTGGTTTAGCGCCGAAAAACTTGGCCAAGGGATTTTCAGCAGCGCTTCGGTCAGCCAATTTTTTACCATCAAGAGAGTTTTGCACAGACTGAAACAAATGGTAGTCAGACTGTGCAAGCTCCGGGCTATACGGTGCATGCATCAAAACTTCCCAATCAAGTTCTGTCAGTTTGTTCCGAGTCATCAAAGATGTGTGTGGCCGTGCATTGTCAAGATGAAACACAACTCTTTTTCTGTTGGTCAATTCTGGTCGCTCTTTCTGGTTCGAGTTGTGCACAGTACAGGACAGAATTGATGGTTTCGCCAGTATGCAGCAGCTCATAATGGACAATTCTGAATTCTTTGACATCGAAATTTCCGGAACGGAATCGCGCAAACAGTCATGGGTCCTTCGTTCCCTCACAGCATTCTCACCGTACACTTCAAAAAATTTTCGGCATGTTTTTGCAGCTTTTTTACCTTTTTTTATAGTAAAATAGCATCGCATAACCTATTTCTTGAGATATTTCACTCATTTTCAAATCAATACAACTTTTCACACGAGCAACGAATTAGAAAACTATTTTTCGAACAATGGAAACTGAATGTCACCTTTTAAGCACATGTTCGTTTGAAACAATCAGGTGAATGTTGCCAGATATATAGGCATCAACACCATACAGTTGCAAAAAACCGCAGAGACTTTTTATAGGACCCAGTATTTCCACAAAACTTTTGTCATTAAAACTTGCATGTGCCCAACATAGTTTCATACATACATGCTTCTGTGGCAGTCGTCTGGATCTGTTCTGCGTACATTCTTTCAGTTGATGTAGATTGTTGATATTTACATCAGTTGTCTGGTTCAAATGAGCACTGGCTTATTTTGCACTACAGCAGGTGTGAAGAAACGCAGCAGTTACAGCACTTTGCGTTTCCTATAAGTTATATACGTTGTTCCTACTTCCAGTGCTTTAGTAATTTTGAAGTTTGTCAATAGACATCCGTTAGTGGGCGATGTTGACTGGTCCACCAAGACCTTTCTGTTTTCCCTTCAATTTTCTAAGCCTGGGATTAATTATGCTTCTTTATATAACCAATACATTCATACTTGGTAACACTATTTATACCATAAATATCTTTCACATCAAAAATGATATTGAAAAACATCGTCTGCTGATGAAAAATCTCTAGCTTTGTTTCCCTTGAAGTAGAAATTATTATTATTATTATTAGTATTAGCATTATTTTCGATTTCCCTCACAACCCGATTCATAAATTTGGTCCTTATACATTTATGTTTACAAGTAAGGCTTTGACTTTTTTATCACCCATCACTAAACTTCTAACTCAAGTGTTGTTAAAAATTAAAGAAGAATAAGATGACTCTTATTGCAATATATAATGTTTCGAATCAAATTCAAACTTTAACTTTTAATTCTACTGCATTAGGAAGGTTTGTTGGAATTTTGTATTAAACAGAATATAAAAATAAAATTTTATGAAAATTATTGCATCCTAAAACTGATAATAATAATTTAACATAGCTAAACCTATGTAAATAAAACTGCAATTTTAATTTTAACCTTCGAAACTGCTTCAAGATATAAAATGAATTATAAGTACATTACAACGTAGTACATTTTTGGATTTTTAATAAAATATAATAAAAGCTATATTTTTTAAGTCTAGAAAACTTATATTTTTCATGTCATTTTGCAGGCTACAGCGCAATTAATTTTCGTAAATTTTTTACATGCTATTTTCTCTCCCTACCAAACACATACGTACAAATAGCCCATTTTCACTTTAATTTGTAATGTGTGAGATTAAGAAGTTTCAAATGAGTTTCTTTACGTATGCGTATATATGATGCACATTAAATGATGCTTTTACTGATATGAATAAAGTAAATTTTCTGAATGCAATGAACGGAAAAAAGTGATAAAATCTAAAAGCTCGAGGACAAAAACGGAAATTAAAATATTTATGTCGTTGCCATTTTTCAACTGAGAACTTATAGCATGAGTGAGAAAAAATTTGATTTCTGAAGTGATCAACTATATTAAAAGTTAGTTTATTAAATTCTATTCCCAATATTTGTAAGTTATTATTTATGTAACTGGCATATTTTAAAACTATCAGTTTATATTAATAAGAAACTAATTTTTCACTGGGATCCTAAGATTAATAAAAATGCAAAGCATACGATTCAAAATTTAGGACAGTGGCAACAGGTTCAAAATCGATAGATAGCATAAAATTGAGTGAAATTCCGACAAAAGAATCAGAACTCAGAAATGTTGCAGTTGCTCATAAAACTGAAAACAAAACGCAGTTTTGTTTCACCATTCTAAAGAGCTTTTAAGCTATATTCTAAATATAATTTTGTGAGATATCGGTAAGTTTGATTCACATATTTCCTACATTATTTTCGTAAACTGCGTTGTATAATATTTTAATGCATCTTTTACGAATTTTTAACTATTTGGTAAAATTCTAGTGTACGGTAAGGCCTTGGCGCGATTTTCAAATCGTCGCCAACACCAAAAGGACTCGTTTATTAGCTCATCATAAATGTGACGTTTATCATAATGTCGCCAAAAGTCATCAAATCCCGTGTGTACAGTATACTAGGATTGAACAAATACTTTATACAATCTTTATAACAAAAATAACGTTGCATTTATTAAATTAAGTTTGGTACTTACAGTGGCTCTCAAAAGTGTTCGTACACTTATGATTTTCATTGAAATAGAGCTCAATCCATTAATTAAAAGTAAACTTTATGAATGAGATTTTAATAATAAGATCTATAATCTATGCGTAACAAAATTACATGAAATATTTTTTAAATATAGCGAAACGTTATTTTTAAGAAATTAATAATAAAAAAAATGACAAACATTTTATCTCACAAAAGTCTTCGTACACTGAAATATTTTTGGATAAAATCAAAATTAGAATGATCGTTTGCCGCTATTTTTTTAATTTTTGCAATTATGGTGACATTTAAAAAATCGTTTGCTTTAATTTTTTATTGTTTACTTCATAATATTCTATTTATTATTGAAAAATGAGTCGCAGTCGTAAAGAAATTACAAACAGCATTCGAAAATTGATAGTTTTTCGCCATAGTAATGGTAAATCAATTCGAAATATCGCTAAATTAGTTCATTTATCCAATTCTAAAGTGCAGTATGTGATAAAACGTTTTAAAGAAGAAAATCGGATTGAAAACAAGGTAAGAAAAGGTCGATCGAGAAAATTAATTCGAGATTTATTATTCGAAAATTTGTGAGAAACCCACGTTTGAGGGTTGTAAAAGTTTCTGCAGAATTTAATGCAAAGTTTTTCACTTCAATTTCACCTGAAACTGTTCGACGAGTTTCCACAAAAACTGAATTACAGTGTCTTACAAAAGTGATGGGACACTTGTGCTTCACAAAAGGAAACCGTAATAAAATAAATTAAGAAAACATGTAAACATTTTTTGTGGGTGTGTTTCATACTTAAATTTAGTAACAATTATTACATAACATACATTTTCTCAAAATATTAAAATATTAATTTACTAAAAATACAATTGTTTAGAACGGAGCAAAAAATGGCTCACATAAGTGATGGGACACCATTAGACTATGCAACAATGTCTAAAAATATTTTTTGGGGTTTTTATTTTTACTCAAAAGCAATTGGCAATAATTTATAAAATCGTCTGCATTATTTTTTTCCAGTTTGTTTTGGAATTTTTGTGTTTTTTAGCTCTGTGCAGCCATGAATGCTAAACGAAAAGAAACTTTGCCTGAAATTCGGAACTTAGTTATTAATTTGCATATTGAATGTGGAAAATATATTAGAGAAACTGCTGAAACAGTTAACTTGAGTCATTCAACAGTTTTCAATATCATTAAAAGATATAAAAAGAATCATATGATTCAGGATAAAAGAAGACCTGGCCGACCATCAAAGCTATCCAATGGAATAAAGCGAATTATCGTTCGAAATATTAAAAAAAATCCAAGAATGAGTGCTCCTAAAGTTGCTGCTGATTTACAAGCATTATATGGAGTAATGTTTAATCCTGAGACTATTAGAAGAGTAATTCGATCTACTGGATATCACGGTAGAGCAGCCAGGAAAAAATTCTTCGTAAGTGAAAAGAATAGAAAACTCAGACTGGCTTTCGCAAAATCCAACATAAATAAGAATTTTGATTACTGGAATGAAGTTATGTTTGCTGATGAGAGTAAATTTAATATATTTGGTTCTGACGGTAGAATCTTGGTGTGGAGAAAACCCAGGGAAAATTTCGCAAACAGAACTTGGTGCCAGCAGTAAAACATGGTGGAGGAGGAGTTATGGTATGGGGGTCTATGTCGTCCGCTTATAAGGTATTTCCCCCGCCTTCTTCGCATGCCTTTGTGATGTAGTGGTCTGCATGTTCGACGCGTAACCGAGAGGTCCGTGGTTCGATTCCCGGCGAAGGCGTTGCTCATTTTTCATGTCTGATGTTTCCAAAAATACCTAATGTCTCTACGCGCTGGAGTTGGTAATCTTGTTTTCATTGACAGTATAATGGATCAGTACAAGTATATTGGCATATTAAATCAAAATTTGAAATCTTCAGCACGAAAATTGAACCTCATAACGATTTTAAATTCTAACAGCACACTGCTTTGAACGTTAGACTCTGGCTGCTGTATAACTGTCCTGAAATAATAAAAACACCACCACAATCTCCAGACTTAAATCCCATAGAGAATATTTGGCAAGAATTGGAATCAAGAATTCGCAAACACACCATTTCTTCAAAACAACAATTAAAATCGGTGCTTCAAGAAGAATGGGGTAAAATCACTCCAGAAATCATAAACAAATTATTCGAATCCATCCCAAGAAGATTAAATCATGTTTTAAAAGTAAAAGAAAGTCCAATAAAATATTAAAACCTTTTAAAAAGTAAAATTTTTGGATAAATATTTGGTGGAAAAGTAAGTGTCCCATCACTTATGTGAGCCATTTTTTGCTCCGTTCTAAACAATTGTATTTTTATTAAATTAATATTTTAATATTTTGAGAAAATGTATGTTATGTAATAATTGTTACTAAATTTAAGTATGAAACACACCCACAAAAAATTTTTACATGTTTTTTTTAATTTATTTTACCACAGTTTCCTTTTGTAAAGCACAAGTGTCCCGTCACTTTTGTGAGACACTGTAGATGGGCTTCCTGACCGTAAAAAATTTTTTTGCTAGTGAGAAAAACAGAAAGCTTAGGCTTTCATTCGCAAAATCAATAATAAATACACCAGAAACGTACTGGAATAATGTCCTATTTGCTGACGAAAGCAAACTTAACATTTTTGGTTCCCATGGTCGAATAACTGCATGGGGAAGAAAATATGAGGAACTTCATTCTAAGCATGGCGTTGGAGGTGTTCTTGTGTGGCGGTGCATGGCAGCATCAGAACTAGTTAATTTGGTATTTATTGATGGCATAATGAATCCTTCTCTTTATTTAAATATTTTAAGAGACAATTTAAAATTATCAGCTCAAAATTTGGGTATTGGAAACAACTTTATTTTTAATCATGATAACGATCCTAAGCATACGGCTCTCAACGTTCGCCTGTGGTGTCTCTATCATTATCCACAGGTTTTGAAAACACCACCTCAGTCGCCAGATTTAAACCCCATAGAACACATTTGTAAAGAACTGGAGGTTAGAATACGAAAACACGACTTTCAAAACGAAAAGTGAACTCAAAACAGTCATGATGGAAGAATGTATGAACATTGATGCAGAAATTACAAAACAACTAGTAAAATTAATTCCCAGACGTTTAAAAGCTGTTGTGGATGATAAAGGATATCCTACTAAATATTAATTTAACGAAAAACGAAAATATTTACTAATATGTCAAGATTTTTGAAGTGTACGAAGACTTTTGTGAGATAAAATGTGTATCATTTTTTTTATTATTAATTTCTTAAAAATAAAGTTCCGCTATATTTTAAAAATATTTCATGTAATTTTGTTACGAATAGATTATAGATCTTATTATTAAAATCTGATTCAGAAAGTATACTTTTAATTAATGGATAGAGCCCTATTTCAATGAAAATCATAACTGTACGAACACTTTTGGGAGCCACTGCATGTGTTATCGCGTCGACCGTTGGTGTAAATTTCAGCAACAGTGACCAGTCGTTACTGCGGAATTCTAAAGCACACAATCACCTATAGTTGGAGATAAATTGCGTTTTTTGGCTTGACGTTGGGATAATATGGAAGTGCCTTAAGTTTTACTAAACGTTATATTCAGATATGCAAAATATGTCATGCAAACATTAAATAATTTAAATATATATATTTCCTCATTTAAAATATGGTAATTAAAGAATTTGAATAATTTTGTAGTTCAAAACTGTTAATACATGTAATTCAAATCGTTGCTTATCCATTCCAACTGCCCGAGCTATTAATCAAAAAGCAAAATCGCATAACTTTGGCCATAATTGGAAAACTTCAAAAAAATTCTTAAATAGTTTGAATGGTATCAACGTTTAGCAACGATTGAGGATTTCTTTTACTACCAATAGGAAAAACATTATTTCCTTTTAAAATAACTTGTTAACATCGCAACTTTTTATATCAGACTCAGAGCAGACTAAATTTTGCTTACGAATACATACTGTCTGGGGGCCTAAGTCATTCATATACTCGTACATCTGAAGTATGAAATTCTGATTTCGCAATAAATAATTTTTAAAAGTAGAGTTCAAGAATATAGAAATCCTCTTGGGATATATCGTCAAGAATATATGAAATATCCTTCACAATATTTAGCTTTGTAACTCGAAATTTTGGGCACGTTCTGACACATCCACAAGCATATGAAAAATTTTTAATTATCCATACCCTCACTCACAAAAGTTGCTAACTTACTGGCGGCTTCGTAAATGGACGAAAAACATTTTATCTTTAAGACTCACTATTCATAAATAATGATAAAAGATCTAAATCGAATTTTGAAAAAATTGCTTCACTACATTGCATCGTCATCGACAAAGAGTGTGTATTCAAAATTTCAACTCGATAACTTATTAGAAAGTAGTTTAAAAATCGGTGACAATATTCAGACCACTGTGGTTACACCATGAGTGAAATAAATAAAAGCTTATAATAAAAAGAAGCTTTTTTTAAGAAATACGGAATTTTAGGGTAAGAAAACCAAAAATCTATATGGATAATATTTATATTTTTAAAACTGATGGATAGTGGTCAGCAAAATGACGGCTAAATAAAATATCGAAAAGCTATGTGCTCTCAAATACATGTGCGGCAGGCGTATGTGTGTATTTTTACTTATGTCGTATATATGCTTCAAAATAAAATACAAGTAAAATAAAATAAATAAAATGCAAAATAAAATTAAGTCCGGACAATGTAATTATTAGGTTTTGATTGTTTTGCTAGAGAATTTTTAAGGTTTGGTACGTTCTGTTATTTAATATTTCTAAAAATCGCTGTATTTTTATTAACGAGAAGAGTTTTTTCTTACATTAATTTATAAAGGCTTCCAGAATGCTATTATTTAATGGTAATTAGTTACGTTACGTAAACTTCTTGTAAAGAAAATTTTTATTTGTATGAGAATATGAAGCATGCAAAATCGAGTACTACTTGTAGGTGAACATACGCCCCGATTTTGAACGTGATTGCACTGCTTTATCTTCGTGTCCTGCCCATAGCTTTCGTTTAGTTAAAAAATGATATTATGCCATTTTTCATAAATACTTCAATATTTTTTAATGTAGGTCGGTCGTAAACTTTAAACATGTTTCTGCTAATGTGATATTAATCACTTCCATGGACATAGAACGATTATTATCGAAAAAAAGAGGGGAATACGCGCTGGCACACATGAACGTCTGAGATATCCTGGCTATTTTACAGTCAGGTTTTACTGTGTGTGCCTACTCATTGTAGCATGGCATCCGTATTCTTTTTAAGTTTCCGTTTTAACATTTTCCCTTGTTTTGTGTTTATGGTTTGAAAATAATCAAAAAGCTAAAATTGTTAGGTAATTTTGAAGCAGAAGACGTGAAAAATGTTCAAGGAATGTCCTTCGTAAGGACTCAAACACTGGACCTCTCGAATACGCGTCGAGTATGCGTCCATTTACACCACGAATACGTGCGGAAAGGAGGAAGAAAATACCTTATATACTCTTCCTTTTAAAGGACGACTGGAGATTAGGGGACCAAATCCCCAAATTCTAGTCGCGACGAATTATCGTCTTCCACCTTTTAGTTCGGGTGCCACTTGTAGAGTCGTTAGGCATTTAACTTCCTTGTACAAAGGAAAGGAAGTTGTATAATCCCGAAAACTTTCGGGTATCATATTTCAACAAAAATAGCTATTTTTACGCCTATCAAATGCAATTTAACGATGTTTTTGCTTGACATATGTGCGTAAGGACAGAATAAAGGACTCTTTTTCCTAAAACGGCTTGCAAAAAGAATTTAAAATAGATTCAGAAGAGAATTTTTTCGTGACGTCTGTACGTAAGTACAAATGCATGTTATACATGTATGTATCTCGCATAATTCAAGAACGAGTAGCTTCAGAACGTTGAAATTTTGCATATAGGACTGCTATAACATTTAGTTGTGCATCTCTCTTTTTGGTTGCAGTTGGCTGCACCAAAAGTGTGTAATATATATATATATACCCACTCTGTTACTCGGATCCCCGAGCTCAGTTTTTTTATTCTTATATGTTGGTAAATTGGACACTTTTTGCATTAAAAATGATTGAATTATGTTGTTCTTATCTTCCGCTTAAGGTTTTCATGACTTTAGTTAATCTGCGTGCAATAGCTGTAGAATTATCAACAATTTTAAAATTATTTAAGTGCTGCTAAGCCTAATTCTTTTTACCATAGCAACCATATTTGTTTACATTTGAAACTTAGCAGACTAGTGAATTAAGTCTCTTTCTGCACGTTCAGTGTCTTTTTGCCGAGTGAGACCAAAAGTAAACGCTGAGTTTTGTGCACAGAAAAATCTGCCTTCTTGCCCGCTGGCCGAATTGTTTGTTTTTGCGTAGAAACTGTAATTTTAATTGTAAAATACTTTTTTTAATTATTTTAAGTGTATTTGTTGTTTTATGTTTTTCTATATCTTTCAATCCTTAGCATAGATATTTTGAGATTTTATGCATTTTTGCCTCGTCGGGCAGTGAGAACTGAATTAATTGAATGAGAAATATATCTCTAATGAAATTCGAGGAAATTAGTTTAAATGAAAGGCAGGAAGAAAAGCGTATAATTTAATATTCCGTACAAGGAAGTTGTGTGGTGTACACACCGCATTTTAATTCTTACATGTTGGCAAATTGTGCGTTTTGTCTTCAAAAATGGTTGAATTATATTGTTCTTATCTTCTGGTTAAGGTTTTTATGCCTTTAGTTAATCTGCGTGCAATAGTTATAGAATTATCAACAATTTAAAAGTTGCTTAAGTGTGTCTAAGCCTAATTTCTTTACCATAGCAGACATATTTGTTTACATTTGAAACTGTTTGTGCAGCTTTAGTGTCTTTTTGCCGTGTGTGATCAAAAGTAATCTTTCAGTTTTGTGCAAGAAAGGTCTGCCCTCTTGCGTGCTGGCCGAATTGTTTGTTTTTGCACGTGAATTCTAATTTTAGTTGTAATTTTTTTATTGTTTTACCTGTATTTGGTGTTTTGTATTTTTCTATTTTTAAAAAAGGTATTTTGAGGTTTTACATATTTTTGCCTCGCTATGAGGGGGGAGCTGAGTTAATTGAATGATAAATATATCTCTAATGAAATTCGAGGAAATACGTTTAAATGAAGTGGAGGAAAAACTGCGTATAATTTAATATTCCGTACAAGGTAGTCATGTGGTGTATACATCAGATATTTTTAAACAGGAGACGTGAAAAGTATGCAGTCGCCTCGCCGGGACTCGAACCCTGGGCTTCTCGAATACACATCGAGTATGCTTTCAATTACACCACGAATGCATGCGAAAAGGAAGGAAAGAATACCTTATAACATAGCAATAAAATGGCTAAGGAGAAATACAGGCTACATGTGAAATCAATACAAGTATTCTAGCTACAAAATAAAACCATAAATTAGCGATAAATGTTTTGGAAGATATTGAAAGAACAAAATTCATTGTGTAAAATTTCCTCTGAATAATGCGCGTAATGTGAATATAAAGATATGCTTTCTTTCTATATGAACATAAAAGGTTTTGTACCAATTATGTGTGAAATTATTTTATGTTCATTATTCTTATGTAATAAAATAATTCTTTTAATACTATGCTCTTTAAGACGTTTTCTCCGTCGATTTGTTTCTGAGGGAATTATGGTTATTCTTATTGCTGTGTAGTAAAGTGTTCGTGTAATTATATTAAAATTCTTAAGTAAATTTGAAATAATACGCATAATGATTTTCTTTTTTCTTTTTTTTTTCCGTTTAGGAGAGCTAATGGAAGACTTCAAACTGAAATGGGCATATGGCGTCTGCACAGGACTTCCAATGTTTGTATCAAACGAAGATATTTTAGTTCCTTGCGGTGTTTTTTTTAAAAGATGTGATCTTTCTGGAAGAGTTTATCGTAAAGTTTGTGATCCGAGAATTCGAATTGGATGTGCCACTTCTCTTCCAGAACTTGGCGTTTTGGCAATTAGTGAGAAAAAAGAAAAAGCTCTAATTTACGTTTTAAATTATCCAAGTATGAAGATCATGTCAGTTCTCAACCGCGGTTCCAGTGAGGAGTATCAAGCTTTGCGCTTTACAGGAATAGAGTTTTTGGTTTCTTTGAAGTTCAGAATATGCTATGAGATAGATTTATGGAGATGGTCTTCTGGGGAAAGATTGCAATCTCTTTCTGCGCCACTAGCATATTCAGAAGTGCCACTAAATAACCTTTCTGTAGATCCCATGTTATGGCACAGTTTATGCATCCAGAGCAACATTAGACTTATTTTTCTTCATATAAAATATTCCGATGAAAAATATCATTTATATGATAGAAGGGTGGAACTTTATGAAAAGGAAGACAAATCTATTTATATAAACAGTAAAGATAATTCCGTAGGAAGCAATATAGATGTGCGTGATGACTTCAAACCTTTGCGCATTGCTTGCTACTGCTGGCTTCCTGGAAGTAATTTATTTGTAACGACTACTATCAGTTTACTCAAAGTAAACTATATAAATAGTGCTGTTGTTTTCATATATAAATTTCCAGAAGGAAAATCTACTGTTACCAGCATGGTCCTAAATAAGACAGGGCTTTTTGTCGGTTACAAGACAGGTTGTATTGACGTTTTCAGTGTGACCAATGATCTTGCAAATTTAAAAGAAAGTATAGTTGTTGGACAATCAATAATGCATCTACAATTTTCATTTGATTATGATACATTGATCATTACCACATTGAAAGCATGTGTCTTGTTGCACAAAGACGGCTCCAAATCCTTAACAACTGTATTTAGTGGTGACATCCTAGGGGACCTCGCCGCTTGTATGATTGCACCATTGTCTCATTACTGTGCAATAGCCAAAAGAAATGGCCTGTTGCACTTATTTAAGAGTACTGATGGAAGTCATTTAAGCAGTATTCAACTTGATGAAGAAATTTCTTCTGTATCAGCGAGCCCTCTTTGTTGCTATATCGCAGTTGGATCCGTCACAGGATTTTTATATTTCATTGAGATAACAGATCCCTTTCAACCCAAAATCGTGCACTGCACTAAACCTTATGAAATACCCATCGAACGCATAAAGTTTGATAATTTTGGACAAGTGATAGTAACTTCAGCTCAAAGCCAAAGTGTTAAACTGTGGAATGCCTTCCCGTCGTCGGATTTTCGATTTCTGGGGATGAAAAAGGTCTCCAAGCAAGTGAAGGACATTGCATTATTTGGCAGAGCGTCTGAAGAAGACAAACTATTGCTGATTTTATGTGAAGGAGGCTTAAGTTCTGAAAAGGAAGCTGGGAATGTCCTAATAAGGCTTAAACTTCCCTGTGACTTCAACACCAATCCTAATAAGTATCAAATCGATGTATTTGGAAATCTTAGTGGAGACGTATTGTGCTTTCAGAAGTGGGAACTAAACTACCCTTGTTCTAAAGTGGATTTTCATTTGAATTTTGGTGCAGTTTTGTACTCTCCAGTCATAGGACGAATTCGTAAATATCCTGTGTGGTCTGAAGCTGCATTCAGACAGTCTGACTTATTGCAGGTAAAAAATGTGTCCCATTTTCAAATTTCTTTGAATCAGCGGTGGTTAGCAGTCACTGATCTATTCGGTTGTCTGCGACTCTACAGCACTAAGTCTCTAACGCAATCAACTGTTATATATGAATCCAGTAATTCTGAGGGTTTCGTACGTTCGTTTCTAAATTTTTCAATTTTTGATAGCAGTTTATTAATGGGCAAAGAAAATGGAACTTTTCTGTTCTATGAATGGGTCTGTAAGTTTCCAGACGAAAATATAATACCTGAATGGATGCATTATATCTATTCACATTTCAAGAAAGAAAACGATATTTTGCGTGAAATGGTAGAAGAAGTAAAAGTAGGCCTAAGTGAACAAAATGCTTCAAATACAGAAACAACTTTCTGTTCCCTGGATGAGCTTCAACAGGAGTTTGAAATGAGTATGGGTATAATTTGCTTCAAATTAAACACATTCGTAGATTATTCGATTAAAGACGGAAAAAAATATTTTAAAGATGATTTTGTTATTAATAAGGAAAAATTACGGAATCTAACTGAGCAAAATAGTTCTAGACTTCAAAAAATAATCATGGAAATAGGGAAGGAAAATCGAGAAGCACAGCTAACTAAGAACGAAGAACAGAGTTGTGACCAATTAGAAGAAGATAAAATTATTACATCATTTAATATGGGTTTTGTTATTAGGAATTATCCTGAAACTGACACTCTCATGCATAGACATGAACGGTCATTAGATTCGGATGCACAATACAGTAAAAAGAAACATGAAGCAAAGCAGGATTTAACTTCAACAGATTATAATTTTTTCAAAAAGGGTATGCAGATTAAATCCTCTGAAGATGTACTTAAGATTTTGCATAACATAATGGAAGAAATATTTACTCTGAAAAAAGAATTCAATAAGGAATTTGACTCTTTGTCCGCAGAAAAAGATAATATTGATAATAGCATTTCTGGCATGCGTTTTAATATCAAAATCATGGCGGACAATTTACCGTCAAAATCTGAAAGAGATTTTTGGAATGCATACCTCACGCAACAGAATCTGTATTCTGCACAACAAGACTTAGACTCTTCAGTCAGTGACACGAGTTTGCCTTCAGCAGATGGCTTATATCCGACTACAGGAAAAGACACGGTTGCAGAAGCCAAAAATTCCATTCAAAGTTTGGTTGAGGATCTTAGAGAGATTCAGACTAATTTTGATTCCGAAGTAGAACGCTTATTTTTCAAAAAATTATTCTGTGATTACATTATTCACAGATATGAGATGAAAATATTTTGTGCTTTGCTGTACACTCTTATTGAACAGGAATGCTTGAATTGGAAAAAAGAAACACAAGAAGAATTGCAAATATTAGAGAACTTTCAGGAGCAATGCGATCTTATCATGTCATTAATATTTAGCACAGAAAAAAATATCAGAGAAGTTTACACAGGGCTACTAAAATTGGAACGAAATACCGATTTTAAAGTCGAATCAAAATCTCACAAATTTGCTCTGAGTAAAGAGTTTTATGATGCGTATAAGTGTCAACCTCTGTTCAAACTTCATGATGATTCCAAAAATCCGTACTGGGCACCCCTGTCAAATCCGACATCGCAGGATTTAATGGCGGAGGTAAATAATGCCACAGATACAACTTGTCCCAAAGACATCGATAAAGGAGTATGGAAAGATGTAAGCGGAAAGAAAAATCGTTGCTTAAAACTCGGAATAATCCTTAGATACTTACAGCAGCAAGCTATGGAACAATCGAAAGTCAGGGGCGATTGCGAAGATCTGAAACAAAACCTCACTTTGAAACGTAAAAACTGCTCAAAACTTCTTGATGACGTATCTAAATTATTGACAAAACTCGATGAAATATTTCATACTTTATTGACCATAACCTTCGAAAATACAGATATCGAATTCAATGGGGATGCTAGAAAGAGTTTAAGCTTCTCAGCTTGTCGCAACATGGATAACTTACCTTCTCCTGATGATAAATTTTGGAAAGAAATTCGGATGAGTACTTATAAGAATCAAAACCTTCAGAAGAAGCTTGAAGAAATGGAAAAATATTTTGAAGTGTTTCCTAATTTGAGGGTAAAGATAGATTCAAAAAGGCGCAGAAATCGGCTCAAATATCCGTCATGGCTGGCACAACTTACTGCCGATGCAGAGCAGCATAAAGAAAAGTTTATGAAAAGTAAGTCTGCCATCGATGAAGTAGCAGAAGGAAAGAGAAAAGGCATTTTCAAGTATCTATCCTCAAAGTCATAATCAGTTATAGATAATAAAGGTTATAATTAAAACTGGCCATGAAAAGCAAAACTGATACAGTGATTGTCATATAAAAGCATAGCTTCACACTTACATCAAATTCAATTATCGTACGTCTAATATTCGGCTGTCTGAAAAGTCAAGATACATCTTTTCTATGTCCTTCAAAAGTCAAAAGTACTTTATTTATTTAGAATAATGATCAGTCGATAATATATTGCCCTCTCTGTTTGATCATTTTTACTTTATTTTAATGGGCTTCGTAATTCCTCGTTTGCATAGAATGTTAAAATATGAAAGAAATTCTGAAGAGAATAAAACAAATGAAAGTCTAAGGATACAAGATCAGGCGAGTAGGATACACATGGCAACACTTCTCATCAAACTCCAGTAATCTTTATCAGGTGATCAGACTTGTGTGCGGTCTCGCGTTATCGAAATGGAATGCAGTTCCTGTACGATTAATGATCTCTGGAAATTTCTGGAGGTTGGATTCAGGCAAATTGTCCAGTTGGGGACAGTACACATTCGAACTGATTTGTTGACTTGTTGGTAGAAGCTTGAAAACAAGACTATTTTTGTCAGTTTGATAACTGACAAAAATTATTGAAGTTTGGTTGAAACGTGTTGCCACGCGTATCATACTCATCTGATCGTGTGCCCTCAAACTTTCATTTGTTTCGCTGTCTTCAAAATTTCTTTTCTGGAATACCATTCAATTCATATGAGGTCGTAAATCAGCACCTTGTTCAGCTTTCCGCCGACATAAAGCTAGGTTCTTTTGTGAATGAATAATTACGAAGATCGTTAAAAGAAAGCAAAATGTTTTCGAACAAAACGGGCAATATATAATTTTACTGATCATTGTTCTTATATAAATAACAGACTTCGAAAAAAATACGTCAGGGTTTTCAGATAACCAAATATAAACGTATACATCCAAATACGTTTTCAGAATACCCGTATTAGCAATCTGATTCCCATATCTTATGATACATGAGCCTGAAGTGTAGAATCATACACACAGTAAAGTTTACTTAAATAGCAAAGCAATGGAAGTAAGGCTGAAGAAAAATTATATATAGAGTATTTCACAGACTGGTTATAGAGTATTTCACAGATTTCAGCAAATTAGTTGCAAAACTTCAGGAGTACACCTAGACTATGGAAAATCAAACCGTAATGCATGATCGAAAAGGCTTTCATGGCATGGTAGTGACAACAATAGGAAGAACATGAACAGGGTGAGGAAACATGTTTATTATGCTTAGTACAGCCCAATTCAAGAAATAAGAAGAAAAATATACAATGATCGTCATCAAAAATAGCGCTCGAAATTACGACCAAAGACCCTGATCCACGCCTCACATCTCCTGCACATGGAAGATCTTATGTTTGGAAAATGCCAATCATGTCCCAGACTTACCCAGCAGCAGCCACGATGCGTACAATGAGTTCCTCAATACTTCTAAACAGAGTTTCGTACACCAATGTCTTGACGAACCCCCAAAGGAAGCAGTCAATGTTAAGCAAGCTCTGGCGATCTTGCTGGCCAATATACCGGACCACCCCTGCCGATCCCATGTTGAAGATACGTTTCGAACGTAATTTTGAACACCTTCTTTGACGATGATCGTCTGCTTTTGTTCTTGTTTCTTGGTTTCCGCTGCACTAAGTATAATAAACATATATTCTCATTCCTGTTCGGATCCTTCTTTTCTTATGTTTTATGCCTTCACCACCGCACCAGAAAAGTGTTTCCGACCATGCATTGCAATGTATTTTTCCGTAGCATAGGTATACTCTATCTCTCCTGAAAGTTTGTAACCGATTTGCTGAAACGCCCTGTGTAAGAACAATTATATATAAGGAGCTATATTTATGTTTTAGTATCTGTGCAAGCTTATAGTTATGATAATATTTAGTTCTATAGGGAAAATATTTTTGACTGTATGCTTATTTTGTGAATAGAAAATAAACTTACTTTCAACTATTATTTTTTAAATCACTTAATTTCAGAACAATTATAAGCATTTAGTTTAAATGTAACAGCTACAACATGATTTATTACTGGGTAATATTTTCAGCTACTTTATTTTCTCTCTAGTACAGTTTCTACAATGAATAAAAAACTATTTTTGAGTAAAAGAAAAGAGGTTTTAGAAAATTAATAAATTATGGATGCAAATACTAATTAAATAATAAAAGAACGAATTGCTGCACTCTGAATTTATTTATGATTTGTTTTGTTCATTCATTTATTGCATAATCTTAAAAGTATACATTATTAAGTTTAATATATCAAGGGATTACATTATTATCTGTAAAGGAGTATCTGTTTATTTTATATTTTGCCTGATTCCCCTCCAAGAAGACACTTTATTATTAGTTTCCCAGGCATTAAGGCATATGAAGCGACCTATTACAGCCTAAAAAATTTGGCCGCGTGATTTTCGTAAATATTTGATCGATATATTTTTTGCCGACAAAACTAATAGTATACTTCTTCCTCCCCTAAAACGTTCTCTTTTGCATTAGGATTCGGAGTAATATTCGACCAAAAGATTTCATTACCATCCATATATTTTTCTTCATTCCGTTTGCCCACTTTTGGCAATAATTTTCTGACATAAGCAACGTTCATTGCTTCTGTCTTCATTTTCCTGCTAAATAGTCGAGAAATGCCAATTATGGGCAAAAAATATGGTAAAAGAATTTCAGATTCAGATTTCACTTTTTAAGTAAGTAGTAAATAAAAATTTCAGTCAGACTTCCTGAAATGCTCCTCGTTTGACAGTCTTCGATTTTGTTGTTAGGACAAAATAAAGCATTTTTCTTCATTAAAACACATCACGGTTTTTACCATCCTTCCCGGAGTTAGAAAAAGATCCTCAATATTTTTCGACCACTTATAGGTGTATGTTTGGACATTTTTAAACTGCGAGCATAATCTGGACAGGATCTTAAGTCTTTTCCATAAATTTTGCGTCGCACGTCTCGCAATGAAGATTAGTTCTGAAAAGTAACAGAACAAACAAAGTTTACCCGACACTACCCCGGTAACTCCTAAAATGAATGGATAGTACGACAAATAGCAAAACGTAGTTTAATTACATGAAAACCCACAGTGGATATACAAACATTTTTCTAGATACATCTCGTTGCCAAGAAGTTACACAGTACACTACACTCTAAGAATTCAAATGTATCAGTTCATCCCGTGACATCAGTCGTTGACACGCGCTGACTGGTGAGTGGAATGATGCCATTCGCAGAATATCTTGCACCCTTTTGAGTCGCTGGATAGCTACTTAGAACAATCACTCAAAACTTATGTTCAGTCTCTGCGGTTATAACCAGAACGTCTTTGGAGACTTTCTGGAGTTTTCATCGTATGAATTCGGTGACTAAGCTGACTTCTCTAGGAACAGGCTCCACTAACACAGTCTTGAATACCAATCTCTAAAGGAAAAGTTCTTTAAATAAGTCGAATTAGTACATTATGTTGTGTTTTTAGTTTCACAGTTCTTATACTTTACTGTCTTTACCTGGAAATAATTCAGTAACTCTGGCCAAAGACCAGTCTTAGCGCTTTTTAAAATCATTCCGCACTAGGAATATATTGCCGACTTTAATATGATATATTTATGAATATTATCGATATCTTTGGATAAGTTGCTCTAAATATTTCTTTTTAAAACGTAACAGCAAATCTTCGATTTACTTAGCACGATGCGCTATTCTTGTCCGTAAATTGTTACCACCAACGTCGTTGATGTCTGATTTCGGTCTGTCGATTAAGAACATGGTAAGTGTTAATGGAATCGGATCTTTCATGCCTTCTTATAAATATGTTAAAGATTCGGAATTTATGACTCATTCACAATCATATGTTATTGTCACTAACTTATCGTCAGTTATGACAGTTTTTGCTATCAACAATTATAACAAGTTTCTACCACCAGCCTCCCTACCAGGCTGTTGTAAGAGAAATAAACTTCCAAATAATATGTTGAACCTCAATTAATCGATTTATTTTCAAGCAAACTCTTTCTTTTAGAAGTTATAAGCACCTTATGTCTTTACATTTGATCTGGTAATAATGTTTTATTCCTATAACCCCAAAAGACGTGAAGTGCATCATCACTATGTCCGAGAACAGTGACAAAGACTTAAGAAGGTTAACAGGACCTTTTTATTAAAACAGAACTCAGAGCATATGTGTACGGTCTTTAGCTTCAACGACTATAACTCATGATGATGCAAATAAGTGGAACAGTTCAATTTAATGAAACGTTGAACAGTATTCAAAGACTACAAAATTAAAGGCTTATTACTATAAGGTGGCTCACTAACTCTATCAAAACGTCCGAAGCGCCGGCAGCGAGAAACTGCAAAGCCCAATATAATTACAATTATTAAAGCTGGCAGAAAATCAACTACGTAGCGCGCATGCGATGCCAGAAACCCGCTCTGTCTCAAATTCCGAACCCTCAGTTAAATACTCACTGCTAATTTGCATTTTCGAATTGCGAGCAGTACTTAGATGGAATCTGAAGCCATTTCAATAAAATTTTACTAGATTCGGCAGTTTCTTTATACAAATATAGATAGACTAAAACTAGTTCGTAGTAGAAGATAGAAAGAATAAAAAACTTTAAAGTCTACTGAAAAGTCAAGAGCAGTCTGCAAAAATCGGATTTCTTTCTTTTAGTCTTCAACAATTTTTTGGTATTAATCTACATTCAGTATCAGACTTATGAATGCCAAATTTATCTTCAAATTACACATTTCTGAAATTTTACATAGATTCCGTTTTCACTCATTCTCTATATTTCCTTCAGATCATTCAGCATTGAGACCAAGCATCTAATTCAGTCAGATGAAACTATTTGAATAAGCTGTAATATTCGATCTTACTATCGGTACGATACCATTTCTATGTATTTGTCTCTAGATGCAGTTTATAGGCATAGATTATGGGTTTCTAGACATAAGTTGGCATTATTTCAAATGATCCCAGGTCTTCCCTAAAAAATCATGATTCTTATCGCTATCAAGTCATTTTTGTAACAGCTAATTGTGCAGTAGTTGTGAGGTAATGAAAGCCTTTTTGCCATGAACAATGCATTAGACAATGGTTTTCTAGCAGGAAAAGTTTAAATATGTTAAATAAGATGGTATAATGATCTATGTTTGCTTGCTTGCTATATGATATGCCAACCACGGGGAAGTATTACCAATAGTTAGTACCAATAGTTAGCTGTAACAAAATCTTTGCATTTAGAAGCTCAAAGCGTCTATTTTGAACGAAGAAAATACACCTGTTTGGAATATGAATTTTCACATTCATTTTTACAGAAGAAATACTTCGACTGAATAAATATGAAAGAGCATTGATTAGCATTCGTTATTAAAAATAAATAAATATTTTAACTCTAGCATCTATAGTTAATCTTTCAGTGTTTCGCTTTAAATTATTAAGATTAAACAAAATTTTAAATTATTATTTCAGTGTTTCGCTTTAAATTACATTAAGTTAGGTTACCAGAGCATTTATTAGCTACTTAGAATAACAATTTGCTAAAATAGTGCCATTCCAGGGGGTATGAGATCATGAATTTACTACCCATAAAATCCGTTAACTTTGAAAAAATGTTACCATTTCAGGCAATATAGAATTTTTATTTTTCAAATTTAAGTTTTACCTTGCTTAACAAACTTAGCGATTTCAATGCAACAACGTACTCTGTAATAATTTATACATTTGTTTTATTTTAATAGGCGTCTAACTGGCATAAGTTAAATATACCTAATGAATAATTTTAAAGACATTTGTTCCATTACGGTAGTTGAAGAAAAATATTTCTAAAGCTATATATTGGAATTTTGGCACAGAAAATCATTTACACTCAACACCGAATAAGTTTGTATAAAAGCAAATTATAAATTTTGAAAGCTTTTGAATTTTGTTATTGTTTGTCGTTCAATTTGCCTAAATGTAAGAATTAATTATATTTTTCAAATAAATTTTCTAAAAAAAGTCTAAAAAACGAAAAACATTCTTTGCGGCAAAATATCAATGAAAAAAGAAAAATAAAGCAAATCTGAGGAAAGCAACTTATGTTCGTTTCTTGAGTCTGAAATTTTCAGCAACGTGACCCTTGAGAAATAGTTAAGTCTTCCAAACTTCTTAACTGTTTTCTTAATTTTTTGTGTAACTTCTCTGTTTCTTTTCATTAATTAAGATGCGAATGTTTTAACAAAAATCAAACAAACAAAAGTTATATTATAATTATTTAAAACGAAAAAGTTATGGCTATACAAAGAATAATTTATTTCAAATTTAAATCGCTGAAAATGGTGTAAAATTTGCCAATTTAGCATGGTATCATCTACATTCATTTCTTATGTCTCAAGAAGTCCTAATTACTTACCTATTATGTCTATCAGTATTTATGCAAATGTTTAATAGCGTGGATAGAATTCTTTTAGGTTCATGGCTTATTTTTTGTTCGCGTTGTCTCCTGATACTTAAACATCTCTACTTAATGATTTTTATTAATTAATTGAAAGTACTTTTACATAATAGGGAGGTAATTCATCCCCATTTTGATTTGTCTGACTGAGTCTCCTATTCTCAACTGCCCTTTAAGTAGGGGAGAAGAGAGGCATTATTCCTCCCATGTGTGTTTTCGTGGTCTAAGTGGTAACACTCCCAGCTAGCATCGAAAATTCCGAGGCTTGAAACTTGACGAAGGTATAACTGATTTCTCACTCGTAGTTTTCCCCATACTTGATGTTATTTCATCCTCGTTTTTCTCCAGTACGTTCTCCACAAAGACATCTCTCGAAGCAGACAGCTTTCAAATGATTTTCTTTACGTAATTAAGCAAGTAGCACTTCTTAAAAATTCTTCTACAAAGAAACATTCTAAGGATACTTTTAGTATAGTCTTTACCTTAAGTATATTAGATTTTGTTCAAATCACTGTTATCTTATAGCACAAAAGATGTTCAATATGTGGATGTTCTGAAATATGTGCAACAATGGCGTTTTAAAGAAAATAGATAGCGCTATATTTGTAAATATCTGATGTGTACACCACATGACTTCCTTATGCGGAATACTAAATTACACGAATTTTTGCTGCATTTCATTTAATCTTATTTCCTCGAATTTCAATAGAGATATATTTCTCATTCAATTAATTCAGTTCTCACTTCGCGACATGGCAAAAATACATAAAACCTCAAAATATCTTTATTAAAAATTGAAAAATATAGAAAAATATAAAACATAAATGCAGTTAAAACAATTTAAAGGACAATTTTTACAATTAAAACTAGAGTTTCTACGCAAAAACAAGCAATTCGGCCAGCGGCCAAGAAGACAGATTTTTCCATGCACAAAAGTTTACTTTTGGTCTCACTCGGCAAAAAGACACTGAAGGCGTAGAAACTGTATTTATTGTGGATGCTATGCTAAGTCAATATATGAACTAATTTAATAACTTAAGTAATAATTCCAGAATGGATAAAGCATGATTTAATTCGCAATGATAAAAGAAGACGCTATCCTTGCTGTTGCGAAGCTTAGTATCTCTAGATTGGCAACAAATCCACTATTCTGCTAAGTTTCAAATATAAACAAATATGGCTTAGCCGCACTTAAACGACTTTTAAATTGTTGATAATTCTACAACTAATAAAGGCATAACAACCTTAACCGGAAAATAAGAACAACATAATTCAATCATTTGAAGCAAAAAATGCACAATTTACCAACATATAAGAATAAAAATACTGAGCTCACGGAGCCAAGTAAAAGAGTGGGCGTATGTCTATCTATATATATTTATACACTTTCGGTGTGACCGATTGCCACCAAAACGAGAGATGCACAACTACATGCTATAGCAGTTCTATATGCAAAATTTCATCGTTCTAAGGCTACTCGTTTTTGAGTCATACGAGATATATACGTACGTACGTACGTACAGATGCCACGAAAAAATCTCTTCTGAATCCATTTTAAATCTGTTTTATAATTCGTTTGCGAAAAAAGATTCCTTTATTCTGTCCTAACGTGCAGATGTCACTCAAAAACATCGTTAAATTGCATTCGAAAGCGGTCAAAATGCATATTTTCGTTGAAATATGGTGCCCAGATTTTTCGTGATTACAGTACTTCCTTTACTTCGTACAAGGAAGTAAAAAAGCTGAATCTTCAAAAATGTTTGGTCGTAAATGTGTGATCGATAGAACGCCCGGTTGTCCTGAGAGTGCCCACTGTAGTTTTGTTTCTGGCTTACCAATGTTGTACATAGTATACCGTTCTATTTCATCACTACTTCAATTAAATGATGCTTTGCTGTATTTTATTATGGTAATGTTGTAGTTTTTGAGTTATATACTACCTAAGAACTGCTTATTATCAAACTTAACGACTGATCTTAAAAAAGTGTGTCTAATAGTTTGTATATTTGCCGAGATTCCGTCTTTGTTTATGCTTTTATAACGAATGCACAAAAATTCAAAGTAAAATCTCAGACAGAACTTTATCAGCCACTACTTATGGCAATCCAGCTAAAAGTAGTAATAAAATAAATGATGCGACTTATTGCCGGTTATCAACTACAGTGTCTTGCGCTAAGCCAGAGTTATGCCGTGATTACAGGACAAAGCATATTCAGGGTTACACCTTTTAGGTTAGACCGGAAAAACCAGCTAACTTTCTAACACTTAGCAAACTCAGCTATCCTTCGCCCATTTCTGACGCTTCTTTCAAAAGGTGGCCGTCCAACGAAGCGAATTCCACTGAGCTGCCGATCAAGATTGCATTCTTGTTTTAGCCAATGCCGCTTGTCTTACATGTGTATAAGCCTCAGATTTCGGTGAGTAAGGTAACAAGCCAAAGCATATAGGAAAGAAATTAACGCAAAGTAAAAATAAACATTATAAATTAAATCATAAATTTCGCAGTGTCAAATTATGACATTGATATAATTATCATAGTTTTTCTCTCAAAACGAAAACACTCTAAAAAAATTACCAAACATATAGAAGGGCACGGATGCAAGAAATTTTATGCAAATAAAAATTTATTCTAAAAAGATATTATTTCTTTTTTACTTATGTAATTCTTTCCTGTTCATTTATTCATACTTTATTTTAACCAGCGGTCCAGCAAAATTACAGTTTTTTCATTCGAAAATAAAAAAGGAAATTGCCATTTTTTTCCGATTAATCTTAATTTCATGGAAAAGTGAGCTAAAATGTTTATTTTTACTTCACTTCTCTCTGTTATCAAACAGTTTTTAAGGCTTTATTAAATTATATTTAAAATCGCTTTTTCCCTTTAATTAAAATGCTTATAACGGGCTCTAATAGAAATATATTTAAAATTTTTAAAAGCAAAAATAACTTAGGTAAAGCAAAATATGTTTTGTGAAGTTAGCAAAGACCATTAAGAGCATAAGCTTGTTAAAAACATGCTGAATAAAAAGGGGTTTCTTAAAACCTGTAAAAATGAGAGGGCAAATGTTTGAAAAAAAAAAGGTTAAAAATTCATAGGTCTTATCATGTTTTTAAAATCAGCAATCTGCCTTTTTATGAGCTATCTTCAACATGAACTGACATGGCTGGTAGTTAATACAATTAAAACCATGCGCTACCAACTACAGTAAGAGTTAAATATCACAGAAGTTACCGCATGTCGTTGCTTATAAGTTTGTTTTTACGTACTTTTGTAAATATTTTATCTTATTTATTTATAATTTGGTTTTACGTATTTTTGAAGTTGGGTCAGTATTTATTTATTACTTACTTGGTACGTATTAGATGCTAATTTTATGTTTGTTTACTGCTTAGTTTACTTAATTTTGAACTTGGGGCTGCTTACTGTGTTTGTATATGTTTTTAAATCATATATTATTTTGTATGATCTTTAATTATAGGTCGTCTAAGGCTGCAGTTACAAGGATAGCTCAAGTAGAAACGAGTATATGGGAAAATACCTCATGCAGGGTCGTGGCAATGTTTCGCACTTTCTCACCAAATTTTAAAATACTTTTGAATTTAAAAATACTAATAGTTCAGAAAATACATTTTTGAAGCATTAGGAAGGATTTTTCTGGAAAAGTTTCAGAAATCTCATAGCAATGGTGTATATGTATATATATAATATGTAATATATGAAACAAAATTATTAAACTTGATTGGAACCAACTGGCAAGAGACGTTTAAAATAATAATTTTTAATTAAACAAATCCCTGCTTCAAGGATATACACTATGTACTTTTCACCATTTTGTGGTACTCTGTAGCATGCTACATCACTCTTTATCCGCAATTTCTCTGTATTGCGAAATTTTTAGCCCAATCGCTGCGCAGGATAAAAACAAAGACTTTCCGAGCTTATAAATACAACCGCAGTTATTGCGTATCACATTTTTCGCCAGCTTTCTCTACCTAGGAAAGTCGCGTCTCTTCGCTAAGTTTACTTTTCTATTATCTAAAATGTAAGCTGCGTAGATAGTAATTGTGGAGTGTCGTTAGCATCCCCCAGTGTTGTACGAGTTTGAGCAAGAACGTATTTCTGAAGAATTTTTCCTGTTCAAAATAAAAAATGATGCTTTAACCAGCTGTGATTTTCGCTCCAGTCAGAGCAATGCAACAGTTTTTTTCTCGGCCATTACTAAAATGTGACAGGTTTCATCTTCTCTAGTCATGTCTTCGTTAAATTCTGTGAAAGTCGACCTCAAAATTGATTATTTTAAATTTTATTCTCTTCCTGTAAAATCATCTGTTCTCCCAAATTCGAGATCTTTCCACGTTACATGATACTGCTTGCGAAAGGGAACTAAAACCTAAAATTAACCAATTGCAGCTTACTTGTACATATGCACCTATCTAGTATAAATACTACTTCTCGAGCAATTAAGTCGTTCCTTTTCCTACCGTGCACACAACTCCGCGCTGCTATGCTTTCCTGCATCAGATGCTTACGTCGTACTTTTGAAACCCGTGTACATAAAAATTATTATATTCAACTATGACTAAAAAGTATATTGTCTGCTACGAAATGATTTGATATGCGTGAAAATAAAGATTGTGATACTTCGAGCTCAGTTTTGTCAGCTGCGTCATCATGCCTTCATATTTGCCCACTACAACTGCATTAAAATAACACACACATATATACATATATAATTGTGAGCAGCTGAAGTTAAATTTAGACCTGTACTTCTGAGCTTAATTCTTTGTGATTACTATTTTAAATTTTGCCTTGTGGAAGATTGTAACGATTTGTGACATTCCTTCGGTGTTAAGAAAAATTTCGTTTTGCCTCTGCTTTGTCTTTCAGCTGTTTGTTCACAGTTGAGTACATTATTTATTATTATCTTGAGCGTAATAAAATTTTAAAACTTTTTTAAACAGATCTTTTTAAATCTATCACAGCAGTAGTAGTTATCTAAATTTTGCAATATTTTATGCACAAGCTACAAGCATCTTGCATCTATTGAAACTGAATTCATGTGGAATATTAACAATTAACTGTTACCCGGCAATCCTTAAAATGCTATCTCAACATGAAAGCGACCACTGTTCCCCAAATCATAATAAATATTGATACTGAATATCAGTATCAATATTTGCCATAACAAATTGTTACTACAGACAGTCGTAGTAAAAACAATTCAGTTATTTTTTTTCACTTTTCATGGGCATGAAAAATGCAGTAAACAATCTATAAGACGACCACTTACGGTTCTACAGGATTTTGGTATCCTGTGGAATTGCTGTTCTTAGAAAGATGATGCTCAAATCTTTACATGAGTTCTGAGAAATACTAATCATTTCTGAAATTTTGGAATGGACGTCTTAAAGAGGCATTTATAATGAAAGAATTCACAGTCATTTAAGGATTCTAACACGATTCTTGTTACTAATTTAAAACATTATCCTTAAATTCGCAGATTTCCACTTATACAAAACGAATTTTAAGTCTTCCTAGTTAATGCTGTTTACTAATCTAAAAACAAAATGAAGAGTTATGTTTTTTTTTTTTTTTCCTGTGGAAATAAATGTAATACTTTGCGCGAAATTAACCGAATTGTGTATGCTGAATAGCAGCCAATGGCAATAAATTCGAACAATATTTAGACAAAGATTTCAGTGAGTTCTTGAATCTTGCACAGCCATGCATTTTACTAATCATTTTTATAATAATTTTTGACACATTTTTACTTTTGTTGTACATTTCTTCTAAAAGTACTGCTTTCATGATTTTACATTACAATAACCTTTGATATTCAGCTTTCTAGATGTGAAAATAATTGTGAGGAAAAGGCGTGGGGATTAAAATGTGGTTAATAACCATTATGCTCATTAAGTTTTCTTAGATCCCTCTCCTCCCTCCCCCCCCCCAACTTTGACATTTTTTTCTTAGTTGCAATAAAAACAAATTCTCTCTATATATATATAGTATATGTGTGCGTGTGTGTGTGTGTGTGTGACATTTTTAGAATAATTTAGGCCTGCAGCGCATAAATATTTATGGAGTGTTCTAATTTGAGTAAAATATTCATTAACCTTTGCAATCTATCTTTCTAACGCAGCACGCTATTATGAGCAGTTAAAAAAAAGCATGCGATAAAGCGTATTTTCTAAAACAAGAATCATTAAAATTTCATGTGTCCGGATGACACAAAATCAACAAATATCCTGTAATCGCCTCGTTTTGACAATATTCAGTTCCGAAGAGAAAGATGTCAGATTAAAGTTTAACCTCGAGCGAACGCCGAGGCTCTTGAACGTACGTGCCTTTCTTGTTGAACCTGTGACATCAAACAGCACGTGATCGTTGCCAGATTCCTTCATGCACCTACGTTTGTGACGTCATAAGTGACATGCTTCCAGATTCGTTTACACGTGCGTGGCCTACATCGTTATGGCCGGCGGCCTATATTTGGCAGGCCTCGAAATTGCTGTTGCTTTTTTTTTCTTTTTAGACGGTGATATTCTTTTTATTTTTTTAACTTCTAATCGCTTGAGGGTATTTCACGGTCGCTCGACAGCATGCCAGTGTATGAACTTATATACGTCTGCTAAACAATTTTGTAAGATTGTGATCTTATAATTAGAGTACTGTTTTCGAGAAAAAGGAAGAAAAACAACCTGTCGTTTTTTAAGTGCGGCTTTTCTTGCTTTCACCTTACCTGCAGCAACAATGAAATTCTTAACTTTCTTTGCGCTCTTTTTTGTCCTCTGACCTCGTTTGCCGTAAGTTATTTTTCTGCGCCTTTCAGTGGCTCCTTCGCTGGCAGCTACAATTTATTTTCCTTAATCTTTTAGTTTTTGACAAAAATGCCGTTCACACTGCTGTAATTTTCTCATTTGTAATATGGCTTACAGGTATATAATATTTTCAAAAAGTGTTCGTTGATTTACGTTGCCCAGAGATATTTATCTGTCATTGGTTTAATTATGTTGCCTTCCTGTTGTCCTTCCATTGTTCGAAAGAGCGAAAATTGTAGAATTTGGAGTCATAATCCAACGAATAAATACCATACAACCTTTTTTATTCTGTTTTGAAAGTCTGTTCGTTGATTTTTCCTTTTTGATTACCACTAGTTCCATGCCGAGTAATAGAAACAAGGTAGACTGACTATACGAGGGTTACAACTTTAATAGTGACAACTGTTTCTTTATGACTGATACAATAGGGATAACCCTGTTAAACTGTTACTACCCTTCGATGTTGTCACCATTATTGTGCACAATTTACTGGTAGCGATGTGGAAGTCGTCATATACCTGTGTCCACATCTGTGCTATTGATGGTTGGAAATGAGCGATTTATTGTTCAGGAATCTTTGGTATACGGTTCAGAAAAACATAACCCATAGTGCTTCCTACATTATCTTCGGAAACTTACTATAGAAGCAGGCTTAAATCCGAAGGGATGCAGAGCAAGCAATTCTCTGCACAGTCGACTGAACAAATCAACCGCAGGCTGCTACGTGATTTTGAATATTGTTTCTGTAAAATGATCGAAAAAGTTTGCAAAGAGTGTTATAACACCTTGTAAGGTATTTCTCTCGCCTTCTTCGTATGCGTTCGTGGTGAAGTGGTCAGCGCGCTCGACGTGTATTCGAGAGGTCCGTGGTGAGTCCCGGCGAAGGCATTACTCATTTTTCATCTCTCCTGCTGTCAAAAAATACCTAAAATCTCTGCAACCTCTTAACAAAGCTGACCGCCAATTAGAGTTCCAAACGTGAACAGTTACACTACATACTCTGCCCTTGAGAATAACGCCATCAGACTTATAACATTTATCATCACTTATGGTGAACGAGCAGCAGTGACCTCATTATCAAAGCTCGAGATCACTTACACCACGAGAGCACGCATGGGGAATATAGTAATTCCTTACAATATTAGTATTTAAAGCAACCATCTCTAGAGAATAACAGAATTATCCGGAACTTGGATATTCGTCTCTGGAAGGTTTCATTCTAGTACACTAAGCACACAAGTTTAATGTGATCACGCTTATCCATGTCTATTTTCATAACATTAACAGAATGATAGCATTAAGCGATGAAAAAAAATGTCTTTCAAAATAGCAACAGACTTCAGCTATATTAATATAACTAGAAACAGATTTATACTTACTTTCGCAGTATTTTAATAAGGAAAAACGTCATTAGCAATTGATTAACTGAAATTCTTACTCAAAAGTTCCTTTTTTACTTCCTTGTGCGAAGTAAAAAGAAAATATTGCGATCGCGAAAAATTTCGGGTATCATATTTCAATGTAGATATCCATTTTGACCGTTGCGTTTTGCGTGACATCTGTACGTAAGGACAGAATAAAGGACTCTTTTTTTTTCGAATTATAAAACTGATTTAAAACGGATTCTGAAGAGATTTTTTTCTTGGCGTCTGTGCGTACGTACGTACGTACAAATGTATGTATGTATCTCGCATAATTCAAAAATGAGAAGCCTCAGAACGTTGAAATTTTGTATATAAGACTGCTATAACATGTAGATGTGCACCTCTTATTTTGGTTGTAATCTGCCGCACCAAAAGTATATAAATATATATGTCTATATATACATCCACTCAGTGAGCTCAGTTTCTTTATTGTTATACATTTAAAAATTGTGCATTTTTTGCTTTAAAAATGATTGAATTATGTTTTTCTTATTTTCCGATTAAGGTTTTTATGCCTTTAGTTAACCTGCATGTTACAGTTCCAGAATTATCAACAATTTAAAAGTTGTTTAAGTGCGGCTAAGCCTAATTATTTTGGCTATAGCAGCCATATTTGCTTACATTTGAAACTTAGCAGAATAGTGGATTTGTTGCCAATCTACAGGAACTGAGCTTCGGAAAAACAAAGAAAACAGCTTTATTATTGCGAATTAAATCATGCCTAATCCATTCTGGAATTTATTCGAGGAAATAAGTGTTTAAGATTTACTTCGTAGTTTTTAATATAGATATTTTGAGTTTTTATGTATTTTTGCCTTTTTACGAAGTGAGAACTGAATCAGTTGAATGAGAAATACTGAAACGTCTGTGAAAAATTGTTTCTTTCTTTCTTTCTTTTTGTTTGTTTAATTTCTTTTACACATTGTTTTAGATTTATTATAGTATTTGAATAGAACATGTGGCAACGATTAGATAATTCTGCTAATGATATACCTAATTTTTGTGCATTCCGAGTCATAAAATGAATGAGATGTAACGATGTTAAATAAACTTAACACCAGAGTGTTGCGATCGTAAACAAATATAGTAAATTTTAAAGAGTGCATTATTCTATTGCGGTTTATGCGTTATCGACGAAGTAGCTTTAATTCAATCCAATAAGTTTAAATGAAATGCAAAATGCCTATAATTTAACATTCCGTACAAGGAAGTCATGTGGTGTACACATTAGATTTTTTTTTTAAACTTTTCATATTGTTTGCATAAATTATTTGACCGATGCTGTGCAAATAAGCTCAATATTCAAGGGTCATCCTTCGTCTTGACATTCAGGAAGTTCACAGATTTCGTCATCATCGTTTTCAAAAAGATTATCACATGGTGTGATTGGAATTGTTTCAGAAATCGACTGGTAAAACATCTTTATTTGTTGTTTCTGGAGATTGAGGTTTTTCATCAATATATATCCAAGTGTTCAATTTCTCGCAATTCATGTTAGTTGAAGACATTTTTAATTCTTCAACTTCTTTTATTTTATTATTTACTAGGTTTTATCTGGCATGCATTGTAGTGCTTTACTTAAAGGAAAGAAAGCGTTTGTGTTTTATTCTGTTATGATTTTTTTTCTTTACGCGTATTTTGCATGTTTCAATAGGCTTGTGTCACCTGATACCAAGGTTGATAATGGTTCGGATGGTGAATTTAATTCTAGCAATTTCACTTTTCCACCCGCGCAGCACATTCTTAGTGCTTCATTCTTAAATTTGAGGGCTTTGCATTACATGCATAATTTATCCATCTTTCCAGCTACCACATTTGGATGAGGACTTTGCACAGTGACCACAGAAAGCTTTTATATCGTTGAGTTTTTAATCAAAAGTTCGTTAAATTAGCGTAAAATGTATGTATATAATGAGCCAGTCTTTTGAGAAATCTTATGTAGACAGTGTCCTTCCTCTTATGTTGAAGGTCGGCTAGACAAGTTTCATACAGATCGGAATTCCTCTCTCCCTGTGGAACGGTGTTTGCTACACCTGGATGCCTGAGCTCTAGGCTCTACCCCATGTAGAATAATTTGGGATTACGAAAGATGATGCAGTTAACCTAATCAAATCAGTATAAGATTTATATATATAAATATAATAAAGGTTTATCTGAATTAAACCGTAGATTTGTATAAAAGGCAAACAAACAAACATTCGTTTTTATATACATAGATTAAAATATTAGCATGCTTAAAACGGATCTATATGGTCTGAGATGTAATTCTAAAACTTCAGTGTTGCCTTAAATCAAAATCATTATGATTGACGACTTAATCCCTTACTTGGCGAAATAGTTCTCTCACTTGGCTATGGCTGTTTTTTTTTATTTGACGATATTATTTAAAACATTCCTTCTGTAATATTTTGATAACATTAACCCACTTCTTGATAACAATAAGCCATGTAGTTTCCATGTTTTCGTATGCAAAATGGGAGAAATCAACAAATCGATAACAATATCATACTTGCCAACCTACGACACTCAAAAAATCAGGAGATTTATTTAAGAAATCAAGAGATTTTTCTCAATGATAAAAAGATTTTTTAAACGATAAAAATATATTTTTATACGAATTCGTGAATGCAAATAGTTCAGAAATACTTACACGTAAAAAATATTATTTGTATCTTTTAACAAAACAAAAAAAAATAAAATAAAATAAAATAAATAATTTAATCAATTTTCGTACAAATGGCAGATTTTGCTTAAGAAAAACTTCATAAATGTTTTCATAGCAATTGCCACGTAGGCCTGCTTTTCACAATAAAAGTTTTTCTAAATGTGTCTTTACTAATATTGGATCTAAATTTAGTCTTAACTAATTTTTCTAATCTAAATTTTTCTCACACTTATTTCTAACAGTGTAAGTAGGGGAAAAGTTAGCCAACGGGCAAAGAGGCTGTTTTTTTGGTGCACAAAACTGAAAATTTACCACTTGGGAAAAAGACACTGAAGGTGCAGAAACTGACTGAATTCATTATTCTGCTAAGTTTCAAATGGAAGTTTGTTAGGCTTAACTAGCCACTTTTAAATTGTTGATAATTCTACAACTATTGCATGCGAAAAAACTAAAGGCATAAAAATCTTAACCGCAACATAAAAAACGCATAATTTACAACACATAAGAATTAAAAAAACTAAGCTCATTCAAGTAACACAGTGGGATATAATGAAGATTCAAATTTTTAATTATATATACATAATTGGTGCACTCGATTGCAACGAAAAAGGGTGGTGCATAACTACATGTTATAGTAGTCCCACATACAAAATTTCAAAGTACGGCTACTCGTTCTTGAGTTATGCGAGATACATACGGACGTCAAGAAAAAAATCTCTCCTGAATCCATTTTAAATCCAATTTGCAATCCTTTTTGGCAAAAACAGTCCTTTATTCTGTACGCAAAATCATTGTTCAAATGGTTTCCAGAGGGGTTGAAAATGATATTTTCGTTGAAAGAGGATACCTGAAACTTTTCGCGATTACAATACTTCCTTTACTTCGTCCAAGGAAGTCATAATAAAACATAAATCTAATAAAGCACATTTTTAAACACGTTTTTTCTTATTCTCCCTTTAATTATCTTTAAGTTATTTATGAGCAGCTATTTGTAATATGATTACAACAGAAAATGTAGAGGGGTCAATGAAGAAAACCATTCTTTTAAAAGGGATCGATGCAAGAAAATTGATGGAAATCCACGATGTATGCCATCTTTGTTTCGTGTTTTTGAAATAAAGCTGCTCACATTTTTCCTCTTTCTAATGACTTACGTAAGTCATTTCTGATTACTTGTGCTTTGCTCAGTTTTTTTTTCTACTGTAACCCTTGGAATGGTCAGAGGTCATTCGAACTGGTTTGGTTAGCTAAAACCAATCATCGAGGCAACTCCCTTCCATTGCAATTTATGGCTAATAATCTCTCCGAATTGTTATTTTTTGTGTTTCTACTGTGTCTTTCTTTGGAATGTGATTGTAAATTTCATGCTATTACTGAATCCAATGTCAGGTGCCTGGTTACGTAAAAAAATATGAGGTAGTTTTTGGTGTGATTGTTCAAGTAAATCCGGTTCTGACTTTGAAAGCTATACCACCCGAGACCATTTTCAAAAAAATAAGATGTCAGCTGTGAATAATTTATGTGAGCTTTCATAGTCAAGGTGTGTTAAAAGCGATGAATTTTATAAATTAATGTCCTACGTAATTTTTATTTAAACGAAAATATATCCTGTAATTCTTTTATATCTCCATTCCTCTGAGACCTCTTGAGATATTTGAGGTCATTATGGTTTGAATAATTAGTTTGTTTATATGAACGTGAGAGAAGTAGTGACGGGTTTTTGCGCAGGCGCACGAAGCGTGCGCATGGGTGTCTTAAAACGAGGAGGCCTCAAATTTCGAGTCTCAAAATAACAAAATTGTTTCATTTTATTTATTATTATTGCTGTTATTGCTATTTTACTAATAAAAAAATAATAATTTAATAGTATTCTCTAAATTTAATTGGCAAATTAATAAGGTCACCTGTGACCTATGGCTACCTCAGTGGCCACATTTCGAACCATATGTAACGTTCCACGGACGAGATAAAGATAAAAATGCACTTAAGGACTTACTGTCGGTAGCAAAGTTTTCCTCGTTCCATTGTGATTCATTTCGAATTTGACAGAAATAACGGTATTGTTCAATTTCGTTGTGTTTCAATTAGCGATGTAAAAATACATTTGTTTTGTTATCAATTAAGTATATGCAATAATTTAATACTGTCAATAACATTTATTTACAATCATTATAAAATATAAAATAATTCCTAATCTTTTTGATGTTGACATATACCTATTTCCTGTCTGTAATGACATTCTCCTTTTCTGGGTAGCAAATGGGAATTTACTACTCATGGACAATAAAGTATTTAACGTTGCCTAGAAAATTAACGCTGCCTAGTGGCCCTGTATAATTAATTGTTGGCGATTTTTGTGAGAATATATGATCTTAACATGCAAACTTTTGTTCAGATGCCGAAGTTCTTGGAATTCTCGTGTAGGAAACAGGTGACGAACATTAAAGTATATTTGTAGAAAAATCAGCTAGCGAAAGGATACCTGTGAATGAGTCGATTAGTAAAAAAAACAGATATGCAGGATTTTGGGAAATGATTGGATTTTGCAATGTGTAGATTTTAGTGTGAATTTTACAATGAGAATGGAGACAGCTATATTTTATTTACGTAACTGTTTTCATAATTAATTTTCAAGAACTGCCTAATAAGGAAGAGGGAAATAATAGGCAAACAAAATGGAGATGCTAAAACGCATTGAGTTCTCTTCTGCAAATGGCTTTCTTAAACTGTTGGCATTTAAATCGGTTACAACAGGAATTGTGGAATTTATATTAGGAATATTATTAAAAAACATTTTTGGCCACTTTGGCTCTAAGGGTTTTCACTTTCGTTACATCGTGAATAGCTTCATTTCTAATGAACCATTGGCAGATAAGAGTTGTACTTTGTGTCCTTTTAAATCCTTATAAATTCGTTTTGCAAACATATTAAGATAAGACATAGTAAGCATTGTAAAGATGTTGAACGGATGCTCGGTAAGGATGAGTCCAAAAGCAGTTAAGAGGGATAGTTTTGCTTTATGCTTTTGGAACTTATATACTATATATTCATTGTGGGGCGTTCATGTGAGATGCTGGTCAAGAATTATACCAAGACAGGTGACTTGCTTATTCCAGGGCAGGTTGTACATAGATAATTGGAAACTTGGATCAATGTTTCCTTGCCTTGTGAACAAAATGGCATGAGATTTTTCTACTTTCATTTAATTTTCCATTTTTGGAGCAGATCTCCAATGCGTAAATGTTGTTTATAGCGCTTGTGTAACTGGGACAAGAGATGGATTTTGCGATAGAATTGCAATGCTGTCTGTGTACGTGGCAAGTGTTGTGTCAGGTGTTTTGTGGGATGTCGTTTGTGTAAATATTGAATAGAAGTGGACCAAGTGATGACCTTTATGGTAATTCAGCTAAAAAAGACCGTTTCTTGGAATACGCTTTATTAACACATACGACAAGTGTCTACCGGTGAAGTAGAGTAGGTGATATTTATGATGCAGTCTAGGAAACCCAAACTGACGAACTTGTGTCTGAGGCCCTCCAGCTACACGAGTCTTTCGTCATCGATTTCCGATGAACACGATTGCCCTTATTCGTTAGGAAGAAGAAAACAATACAGTAGACTCCTTGTTATCTCGTTTCATTTTATTGTCCTCCATTTCAACATTTCATATTTACGTCAAGAATTCTCCCTTTCCCCACGAAGTTCTGATATTTATAGTTTCATAAACTCTTAACACTATGCTTTCAGCTCGTTGCCACTTTGTGAATGATTTTCTTCGTTTGTTCTTGTTGTTTTCCAACACCTTGAAGAAGGTTTATTTTGTTTCCAGGTATTTTTTTGTTTCCAGTTCGCGGTTTTTGAGTCTTGGCAAAATAAAAAATATTGCCGGCCGCTTGAAGGAGATATTTAGTTTAAGTTTCATGAGCAAGTGAGACAGTGAAATAAACTCACAACTACGTCCTGAATAATTCAGTCCTTTTTATTTTATGAGCTCACAATATGCAAAGAGATGTTAATTTTCGACAAATTATTATAAAAGGATTGTGTTCTACCATTTAGCCTTGTCATTTTGTTCAGTTTATTTTAAATATAAGATTTTACTTTTTATGTCTTTTCTTTTCAGGGGATTGAATTTTAAAGAAATAAGTTTGTGGTAACTGATTACTTAAATTTTTTTTTGGAGTTAACTTGAAATCTGCATTAATTTGCAATGATGAAATTGAGCAATGTTAGCGGAACGTGTTAACTATTGAATGAAGCCCAAAGCATTGAAAAGATTTGGTGGCAGTGAGAGTTTGAATTATAAATGCAATGAATTGTATGTTGAAAAAAAGTGCGATGTTTCATTGGCGGAAAAAATTGTAATCTTTCAAGATTTTGCTAAAAGAGAAGAATCAGAAAATGCGCTCTCAATAAAATGTAAAGTGAGGGGGGGATGAAATTACTAATGATACTTTGCAGAATTATTTTGAGTTTTACATATAATTGAAAAATTACTGAAAAAATATACCTCAAACTGTAAAATACTTCATCTGCGAAAGTAATTTAAATGTCCATTAAAA
>KK115395.1:683307-699235 GCA_000611955.2 Stegodyphus mimosarum | reverse complement strand
TATAGGAGATACAATTCTAAAATTAATTTGTAATAGCTTCTTAAATCTCCTTTTTAATTTGATTACTTTCCCTTTCCAACCTGAAAATACTAAAATACTTATAGTAAATCTTCGAAAGTAATCACTGTTAATAGATTCTTAAAATCTTCTTGAAGTTCGTCATCCTAAAATTAATCAATGTTACATTTTTTTTATATATAACAAATAAGGCGCGCAAACTTTTATAATGGTAGTAGTGAAATAGAAATCTTTTACCACTAACAATTAAATCGAAACTCTGGCTAAACAGTAATAAATTGATGATAAGTCCATTCATTTATAAACTTCACTATTCTTAATCTAACCAGCAGTAATATAATCATCGTTATTTTAACTGCTGGCTCTGTCTTGCTCACACGTAATCAACTAACTCTTTTCATGGCCTATTAGAAAGCTGGAATACGGGACGCCTACGTGTGAAATTGGTAAACATTAGATACACACGCGTATTTGCGCTTTTATTGCTCAATTGTATTCGTTATTCAACGATATTATACTTAAAGAAAGATTACTCCCAGGGATATAGCATCACCTATCTTTTACAACACTTCTGTCAACTCTTTGATTACATATTATACTCTTTTAATCTGGTTTATACATGGATACATAACTACTGTGTTAAACAAAATGCTTTATATTCAAGCTAATAAATATAGAGCATAAATTTATTTAGACTTTTCTGATTTTGTCAGAATTCATTACATTAATAATGAATTAAGTTGTAGTGCCCCTGAGTATTTTTTTAAAGCAGGAGACGAAAAATATGCAATGCTCTCACCAGGACTCGAACTTGAACCTCTCGAATGCGCACCGAGTGTGGTACCGTTACACCACGAAGGCATGATTGCTGGAAGGAGGGCGAAAACACCTTATATACTCCCCCTTTTAAAGGGCGACTGAGGATTAAGGAAGCCAATCACCAAATCCTGGTGGTGACGATATATCGCCCCCCCACTTTTTAGTTCGAGCATCCCTGTAGGTTCATTAGGGTATATTAAAACAGGAGATGTGGAAAACGTGCAATGCCCTCGACGAGTCTCGAACCTGGACTTCACGAATACGCGCCAAGCGTTACACAACTAGGGGCATGCTGGGAGGAGTTAGAAAATACCATATAAAGTACTAGTAAAATTATTTGAAGCTTCTATTTACGCTTTGCTAATAAGTTATATTTGTCTTCATTCTAATATTTTGCTATTTCTCATTGTTTATTACCCACGGTATGAAATGCCGCAGAGTCAGCAGTCTTTCTTGCATCTCGCTGCCTGTGTATAATGGCAGCGGAAGTCGCCGGTTTTGGGCCACGAGTGAATTGCAAATTAAGTGGAACGCGGGCAGAGTAAATTAAACTATTTATTTCTTCAGTTGAGAGTCATTTTAAGTTACTCCTACTTTGATCAATAGTTAATTGGGTTAAATTTAGGCTTAAAGGCAGTTGATTTTTTATTTACCAGCATTTTGTGTTGCAATATATATTGACAAAACGCGGGTTAGGTATCATATATTTATATCAATATTTATAATATTGATATTTTTAGCGTAGATTTAATTATTTTAACTTTCTAAATTGTAGTTAATAAATGAAGCTATTAAATAACGAAATTTTTAATCAGATTTTTTTCTGTTTTAGAACTTAAATGTTACTTGTATGAATGCAATTTTAAAATGCTGAACAATAGAACGATCGTATTAGAAGTAGAAAAAGCATATTCATTTATTGCATTATGTTATTTCCTAGATGTCTGTAATGCAAATTAAAAAAGACAAATTTCTCAAAATTCAAGGACAGATTTCTTAAAATCAATTTTATCGCAATCTTTCAAAACGTTTTTTTATTACTGAAATTAAAGCAATGGTATAAATTTAGAAAGAAATCACTCAAAGAATGCATTCTTTATGATTTTGTGCTTATGAGCTTTATGGTTCTAAGAACATAAAATCATTTCATTTGACCTATTTTTTTGATAGCAATGTCAAATTGAGGTCATTTTAATTATTCAAATGCAAAATTAAAATTGCTACTGCTGAGACAAATAACTGAATAAAAACTTCTACGAAAGCTTCTTTATGCGCTATCGTGGATCCAGAGGTTTTAATTCATATCCTAGAAGTAAAGCTTCTCTCCGAATTGTTTGCTTTCCTTCCTGGCATAAGAAGTTTGTTTCCTTGACTTCAACAAAGGTCTCATTCACCTTCGATAATGCATGCGTACAATGTAGGCCAAAAACGTTTGGCTTGTTTTCAGGGTATTTTAATGAAGAGTATTTAATCTTATAAGATATATTATTTATAAATGGATGCAGTGAAAGAATTCGTTTTAAAAGATGTATTCGTTCACTATCTCTAAGTTTATTTTAAACCAAGTTGCTTATTCTTTAATTAAAACACCCTGAAAGAAACCAGGTTTTATTAATCGTGTTATAAGATGTTATTTTTTATCTATCTTAGAAAGAATTGAAATTAGTCACAGAGAATGCTGTTGCTTCTGCGATGATATTTTAAACAGAAAACAAGCCGTAAAGGCTTTTAAATGTTAAACTTGTTTTCCCGAAATAGCAAATGTTCTTTGAAGTAATATCGAAATATATATCTGTATTTTAAGAGAATGTCACAGCTTGTATATTAGAAAGAACAATCACTAGCATAATGACATTGGTGTCTACAAATCTCAAGCTTACGAGCATTTTTAAACTTTCAGGTTAATATTTAATTTAACGTGTTTTAGTGTCTGAAACCTTGTCATTTTTTACTCGAAGCAAGACCCTCACTGGCATTTCATTTGGTACAACTTTAGTTAGCTACACACTCGTCTATCGAAACGTTCATGGGGAATGCTTGTACGGTAGTTCTGTTCGAAATCTAAAATATTGTTACCTGACCACCATCAAAGTAGCATCCATCGAAATAAAAAAAATTTCCTGCAGCACTCTTAACGTTCCTGGGCGCAGTGGGAGAATGCCTTTTCTGGGCAAGTTTGCATGTTACAAGGTCTTTTTTCTTCCGGACCAGAACGTTTTGAAATGTAAGTTCACTGATTCATAAATCTGCTCTCAAAAATCTACTGCCTTAGGGGAAAAAATGTAATTATGTTTTCGTTTCTCTCATTTCTGTAAGCGAAGTGACGTCATTCACTCGAACGTTGAGAAGAGTCTACCGTTATCTGTCTACTGACCTTGTCTTTTTAAATACTTATCACGTGCCAGGTGTTTTGGTTAGCTTAAATCACGAGAAAAACGTTTACTCCTTATAATCATAAGGAGGATCTCCTTATAATAAAAAAAACAGTGGTTTCTTACAATGAGGAATGGGTAAAAGAAGATGTTGTGGCATGATATATGTCTGTTTCTCATTTAAAAAAACGCAAATTTTATTGCTCAGATCCGCTTTACTCGAAATACCAGACATCGTTGTAAATAATCGAGATATGTATTAAGTTCGTTTGCACTACAACATGAACTAAAATATCCTGGATAAAATCATACTGCTCAAAGAGTCTAACACCCTTTGACAATTAAATTCAAGTATTGCAAATTTCACGCATGTGACACGACTTTTGCACAAGCTTTGCTAACGTAAATGCAGAAAATGAAGAAATACAAGCTCATAATAAGCTTAAAAAAATGGAAAAGTGCGAATTTTACTTGAACCAAATTTCAGACGAAAAGACTCAAGCTTTTAGCTTTTTCATTTGAAACACTTTATGATAAGCTTTAAAATAAGCAGTGATTTGTTATTAATACTAGTAAACCTATTCGACTATTATTACTATTATTATAATTATTATTGCTGAATCTGTTGGGATATGCATTGGCTTAAATAAGCAATTTACGGTACAAAATGTTAGAAATTTGAGTATCTGTTCATTTCATCTAACTTCCCATCTTAATGTTACAACTGAAGCCAGGTATTAAAATCGAAATTATTTTTTTCATTCTTCTGGGTTTTGGGGAATGAACATTTTTTAACTTTAGTGTATGCGTTTTATTTCCATGAATGAAAATTAATTATGTGTGAAAATTATTTTGGTGTTCTAATATAAATAACTTCCTATCATAAACACTACGTTACCATAAACACCCAAAACCCATTAAGACGCGAATAAATCAAAATATAAAAAAAATTTGAAAAACCTATTTAGTTAAAACTCCTTCTTTCCCCAGGAATAATAATAGATACTCAAATCTAACATAATTTTCTAGAAATAGAATATAAACTTTTCAAACAAGTAAATTTTTATATCTGCAATTTACAAAATAAAACCAGTGAAGTTTATTTATTACTGCTTATTCATCAATCTATATTTTGTAAAACGAAATGAAACACTTCAAAGAAACCACTTATTGAGGACTCCGATCTCTGAAAGTGACCATCATTTCAAAACGTCGAAAAACAGAACGTAACTTCTTTAGGTCACCATCATTACAGCAAATCAAAATTGTCTCAAACATTGGGTGGTCATCGAAAATGATTCACTGTATAAACTTTACTTATCCTCATCGAGGGTAAACCAAGAGCTTCAGTCCAAAATATCATTCCCATAAATTTATTGAAAACCAATCATATTATGTACAAGTTAAAAAAAATTAAGCTGAAAGAAGATAAAGCATTAGTATATTAAGTCGAAATCTGGCATTTGCAAGGGAAAAAAATATTGGAATTAGTGTGGTTAAAACAAAATATAAATCAAACCATTCTTTACCGAATTACGTAATACAGGATGTCGTAAATGATATTATTTATTAATTACACTGATACTTTAAGTATTTATAATTATCAATTGCACTTAGAGTAAATTAAATGCATGGCATATTAAAGAAAATGCATATATTACTTTAACGATTTCAGTGATTAAGAAATGCGTTTATTGCTGCTGTAACTCTCAATTTATTACATATTACAATTATATTTGAGAATAAATGAAAAAGATTATAAGTCATGGCGGATGGCTGCTTCCCGGAAACTAGTGAACGAAAGAAAAATTAGAGGTTTTTATAGCGTAGCGTAACGTGACAGTTAAAAATTTCAGAAGATTTCCTTACAGAAGTTTTTACCGTCGAAACGTTTCTTCGCATTTCATAAGTTTCTTCGAGTCATTTCCGTTGAAGAATATAGCAATCACTATAAGAAAGCAAGATTTTGAATAATTCAGGCTTCCACAACAGTGGAATGTGCAACTGTTGAATAAAATATGACTGCTTTTTATATCTTAACTTCCAAATGACAGTAAGTTCATAGTTGAAAATATGCACTTTACATAAAACGTGTTCATATAATTCTATTCGATTTGGATATTTATTGTTGTTATTCATACGGAGATAGCGAATTTTGTCTAAAATTTTCAGTAAAATGTTGATAGTAGAAAAAACTACCGTAAATGATTCGACGAATTTCAGACGCTCTATTTGTAAAAGCTCACAATAGTAATTGATGCATGAATTGAACCAGAAAATTTCCACGTTTTCTCACATTTTCAAACATGGTGTATATGTTCCGTTCACCACAAGATACGCATCCTAGCAGCAATCTATTTCAGTAAATATCTTTTGTAGCATGGTCCTACAGGAACCTCGAGTAACTTCTTTACGTACGTAAGTATTAATTATTAATTATTTAAGAGGTATATTTAAGTATTGTGTTTTCGTACGTGTTTTCTTACTGCCAGCAGTGCCGGCAGAGCTTAGAAAGCGTTTTCAGTCCTATTGTGATGACTTAGAAATGATTTAGAAATTTTTTATTAACAAACTCTAGGATTTGAAAGCGAGCAGTGGCAACAACTTTCGAAATAAAGCAGATTTTCATCTCCAGCGTGCGAGGCTGTTGCCACTCGGAAAAATGAGGGCGGAAATTATCGTTTTTCCGAGTTTTTATTTAATATCTCTGATTTCAGCTACTTTTTTGGGGAAAAGTCGATGTCGACCTTTTCCAGTACCCAGAGAAGAATTGTAGAAAGTTTGGTGATGATAGCTATGCTAGTGACTGAGTTATTAGAGGACAAACCAACAGGCTTTCTTCTTTCTATGCACATAGATTATAGAACACACTACAAATACTCTGTTTAGTGAAATGAAAACCTTAGTATTTGTCAAGAGCTTCGCATTGTACCTACTTTAAGTTTCGACTATAACCGAAAAGCTTTTTAATGAATACTCCTTCTTTATTATGGGCAAGTGCTTTCCAATACAGATAGATAAACTCGTTGCATTGATTCAACAGACTTTTTTCTTCAGATCTTCATTACGATTGACCGAAGAATGGCAACTATAAAGAAAAGATAATACAAATCTAATTAATTTTCGTCACCTCATAAAGACATGTTCCATTATACCAAACATCGAAAGAAAAACGTTAATAACTAAGTTTATTCGCTAACATACTTCTTAACTATTAACATGCGGGCTGTCACGCAAGCGTATACTTGAAAAACTGGTTTCGATGTCAAGAACATTTTCAAGGTAGATAAGAAGGACGAAAGTGAATGGATTCAGTACTAACATTCAATGCCTAACTACTTAAAAAGAATTCCTGTTTCATTATTGATGGCTTTTTGGGCTGGAATAACCAAACTTGTTTTCATTGGCATAGCATAATTACATCGCAAAGACTACGAATTTCTCAATCGTTTTTCAAACGGATCCAACGAGGTGAAATATTCCTTCAAGAAAAGCTAATTAAGACTTGTACTGTTTCTATTCAAATTTTCTAAATGCAGTTTGGAAAATTTCTTCTCCAATGGACTCTCTCTAAGAGGATCATGTAGAAATTCCAGATATTTCTGATCTTCCGTGAAGGATGGAAGACTTTGGAGAGATGATTGCTCAATATTTAATCTTATTTATATTCTCGGAAATACTTTTAGGGGAGTAGTGTTCTGAAAGTGGTCATCAAGAGACAATTTATAATATTTCCTAGGGAAATTTAACAAATTCATAGCAGATTCGAAAGCATTTTTTCAGTACTCGAAACGCCTGGAGATATAAATCATAAAATATATCACGAAAGATCACATTTATAAAAATATTCCCAAATATTACACGGTTTTAAATAGAAGATAATTTAAACATCAATCCAAAACAACTGTAAAATTTTAAAACTGCATAAGATACATATATATAATATGTAACATATACAAAATATTATGTGACAGCAAACTGTATTATTTCCTTAAATATTAAAACTAGTTATCATTTTTTTCAGTAATCATTTAATGACTTTGCCCATTTTAATGAAACTAAGAAATGAAACATTTTCACGAGTCGTACAGATAAATAACAACATTTCTTTAACAATTTACTGGAACCAGAAAAGTTCCATCGTTGTTAACTGCAGATTTTGCTTATGATAAATCGGTGCTGTTTAAGTATTTTAATACAAATAAATGTCATGGTTTTAGAGCAGTTCATCCCTTTTATGCAAACAAATTTATCTCACATGAATAAAATCATAATTATTTGGTATTCAGTAAATTCTGGTATTTTTAATTGTCTCTGTTACACATTCTGGCTTTTCACAAAACTTTGTCTAAAGAGAGGAAGAACAGTTGTAGACAGACAGTGAATTTTGAGCTCAGAATTACCCAAGTTTTGTGAAGTTTTCCAAGATTACCCTTGCGACATGTGGTCTCACATTATTATGGAAGAAGGTCAAGTGGCCGATATTAGATTGATCTCTTACCTAATAGTAGCCGCTTAACTTTCAAATTTTCGGAGGAAACTCCTTACAAATAAAATATCTTTTCGCAAAGGTAATTACGCCAAAAAGATTACTGACTTACCCCTATCTGAGATTCTGTACATAAAGTACAACTTTCTTTGTCTGAAAGTTATTTTCTGAAACAGATCCAGGAGGTTCAATCTTATCTAGTCGTTGAATTGAATTTTTCAACTATCGTACAGTGACACATGGCATCACCTGTTTTAAAAATTGGGCATTTTATTTCCGAAGAAACGGCGAAGATCATACTGTACAATGCTTCTTTGGTTGCTGCTGTGTTAGCAGATGGAATACGCCTTTTCCGCTGCATTAACACATGAAATGTTCATTTTCACAGATTCTTACTTTCCACGTTGTATGGAGATCTTTCTGTCGAAATCCTTTCGTTGATTGTGCATTTCATGCACTGGCCTCTTGTGATACTCTCATGTACTTCGGCATTAAGTCTCAAGGGCCATTCTCCAAGAAGAACAGCTTCAGATTCAGATTTCTAGATCTATACTTGTTTATTCTCGAAGTATATTCTCGAGATATTTCTTCTTTAGCTCTTGGAGGCGACTATTTCCACCGAAGATCAAAGCCATCCTGAAAAGTCAAGAAGAAGGTTTCACTATATAAAACTATTACCATTTTATTTCTGTTTATTTTAACTTTACCCCCGTTGGAATGGTGATAAAAGGATTGGAATGTCATGTCACTTAGTGCGTAATCCTTGATAAAATTGGACATTTGTGATTGTGGCGTCTTCTCAAAATAAGAGCATTTAAAACCTGTCACTACGAAAGCTCTTTTAAGAGGATGACGGCGAAGCAAATGATTAACCAAATTATTACTGGTAATGATTGGCAAATTAAAACCAGTCATAAATATGAGGATATAGATAATTGCTTGAGAAAAATACCACTAAACTGAAAACGAAAAGAGGCCGAAGAAAACTGAAAGAAAATAGCATTTAAGTTCAATGTGGTCCAAACTGTGCGAAAATCCAGCATGTGCACTGAAGCTAAAAAAACTGAATTAAGAAATGCGTTGCCATTTGACGTTCTCAAAAACATTCAATACATCTGACATCATAAGTAAATAAGCAAATTAATTATCAGTTTACAGACTGTAAATCCAAACATTTTTTGTTAAGTATAATATATTTTCAAATCCCGATTTATACTCGAATGTCTGCGCTCGTTTAGTTGAAACGATGTAGGAGTGTATAAAATCTGTGGATGTGAAAGTCTTCTCGTGTATTTGTTGGCAGGGTAAGAAAGGTAAGAGGTCTGGAGAGAATAAAATTGATCTAATACTGGGTAAAGTAATGCTATCACCACTGGTGCACATCTCATGATGAACGATAAACCATGTTGAATGACAGATCATCTCTCTCTCTCTCTCTCTTTCCTCCAAAATTCTTCATATGCTTTTGCTATAGACAATACGCAAAAAGACAAAATAAAATTTAAACTCATTAGCAAGCTCTTGCAATGTAACACAAGTTTTATAGCGCCCAAGTTTCAAGTTTCTCCACAAAAATAAAATATTTAAATGCATATGTTTTTATCTGAAGTTTGGGGCCATGAGCAGACTGAATTCATGACGGTGACGATTTTCATATTAAGTGCTCTTAACTAATAAATATTACCTTCTTTGCACTGGTTTATCTGCCGACCATTTCTGAACAAACGCTGTGAGAATATTTCCAAGAATACATTAATTCCTATCGGTATCGTCCTTTAGGTCTCTTCTAACTCTTTTTTCCCTCTCTTTGATTTTCCTTTTCTTCATACTTTTCTAAGGTTCCTAATGTTTTAAGAAACTAAATTATTCGCTAGAAGAAATAAAAGAAGGCATTCGAAGAAGAAGCATAAACTGACGCAAAACTCAAAAGCTCTGTGGGTTTTCTCTTTATTTCATAAAAATATTTATATTATTTTTCTAGCTGTTTTATTTTTCTGTTAATTTTTAACTCCTTTTCTACTTCCTCCTAATCTTTTCAATATTACCTTTATTTCCTTTTCAATTCCTTGTTTGGATTTTGTTTGTATCAATTTATGTACAGTTCTTTTAACAGCATCCCAATTTTCATTTTTTCTCATTTTCTGTCCTTTTCTTGCCTTAGAGGTTTTTTTACTTCCGCCTTTTACATTTTGCCTTCTCTTTTTTTTAACTTTTTTCATTTTTATAAGTTGTTTTGATTTTAGTTTATTTCCTCTAGAGCATAGTTTTTATTCTTTTGTCTTCTTTAATCAATTTTTATTTCATTCCTATTATTTTTATTTAGTATTTTGCCTTATCCTCATGCTGTTTTCCACTTGAATCATTTATATCCTACTCAGTCTTGTTCTTCAACTTTTTTTTCGTCTTACTTTCTTCATTCTCTGCTGAATTTTTTTTTTCTCATAATTTCGTTCTTTCACTTTGGTTAAACTATACAATAATTTTAATTTATTAAAGTTTTCAACAAGCCCGGGGAAAAAGATAATTAAATCCGTATAAATTGTTTCGAATTATATATTTCTATATTTCACCAATTTAAGCTTATATAATTTCTGAAGAGAACGTTTGGCTGAAAACAGATTATTTTATTAATTGTCTGCAGGCACATTTCAGTTTGGGATGGGTCATTCGAATCTTGAAAACGGTTCGAGATTCACAATTTTTTCGCTATTTAAATCTTTCAACTTAAATCTGTTAAAAAGATCTGTTAAAAATTAAATCTGTTAAAAACCTCTGTTTAGTTAAATCTGTGAGTTCTCTTTTAGTTTAGTAACCAGTTATTTTATATTAATTTAATTTCCTTCCCTCTTATTTCCCATTTTCCTGCCAGAATGTAAATTTTCTATCTCGCTTAATATTCAGATGAGGTATAAAGGATACAGTATTTAAAGAAAGGTTTTATAGGGTAGAATCAGAGCGTGTTCTGTCTGATAAAGGCCACGTTACTAATATAACTCTCTTGAGAGCTGTATTCTGTGGCATTATGTTATTTTCACCATTAGACTTGTCATGTCGACTTAGGTCAGAACCAATTAGTGCGTTACTCTAGTTAGGCTAACTTACTTTGACTTATTTAAGTTAAATACAGTACCTTTGATTTATGCCATAAATGCTGGCTTCTGTAAGCACGAGTGATGGCTTCTGTTCACTTTTATTTAAGTCAAGTTTACTACCCCCTTCTCCCTGTCTCTGTGATACTTACGATAATTCACTTCTAAGTCTCAAAACGTTTCGTAGAATTTATGTTACCAAAGTATATGAGATGTAATAAATGTTTTAGCTCAAAAATAAGTGTTATAGCCGTCCAATAGAAATATCCACAATAAAACGCGATTGTTTCAAAATATCACTGGATGTAGAACACTAGTATGTAAAAATAACCTCTCAGGACTGGGAGTATATAGTGTATCATCGAAAAATAATTTCTTTAGAGGTCTTGGGGGGTACGCCTGCGTCTTCTAGACAGAAGTTCTCTCTATTACTAACTGTTTACAAATAAATACACAGTCCAGTCACATTAATGTGACCACCACGTACTTTCCATGTCAGAGTTAAATAACCAATCACAGAAGGCAAGTGGCAGCACAGTGCAGTTGAGCGTATATAAAGGGTGTGTGAGGGCTTCGGAAAACATTTCAATCGTTGGCGTAATGCAGAAACGAAGCGATTTATCCGACTTCCAAAAGGGCATGATCATTGGCTTTCGGGCCAAGGGTGGAAGCATTTCCGAAACGGCTGAGTTTGTGAACTGTTCGCGTGCCGCCGTGGTAAAAGTGTACCGTGCATGGCAAAATGGGACTGTCCAAAATCAGCGACGTGGCAAATGTGGTGCACCACGGGCCATAGATGACAGAGGCGAACGACGGTTGCGGAGATGCGTTCGGGCAGATAGACGGGCTACCGTTGAGCAACTGACCACCAAAATGAACCAAGGGGCTACCAAAAGTGTCTCCCAAAGTACTATTCAGCGAACATTGCTGCGTCTGGGCCTCCGAAGCAGACGCCTGGTTCGTGCACCTATGCTGACTGCTGTTCATCGACGGCGAAGGCTAGAATTTGCACGCCAGTACAGCAGCTGGACGTCCACTGAGTGGCGACAGGTTGCGTTTTCGGATGAATCGCGTTTTATGCTCCATCGGACAGATGGACGTTGGCGTATAAGGCGTGAAACCTCTGAAAGGAACCACCCTGCAACCATTGCCGGAACGGTCCAAGCTGGAGGCGGGAGCATTATGGTCTGGGGAATGTTTTCCTGGCATTCTCTAGGTTCACTGATCATTGTGGAAGGCACAATGGATCAATACAAGTACGCATCTGTCCTTGCGGACCATGTTCACCCCTACATGCGCATTGTTTTTCCTCAGGATGATGGCGTCTTCCAGCAGGACAATGCGAGGTGCCATACAGCTGCCAGTGTACGTGCGTGGTTCGAAGAGCACCAGGATGAGTTTACCGTCCTCCCCTGGCCAGCAAACTCACCTGACTTAAACCCAATCGAGCATCTGTGGGACCATCTCGATCGAGTTGTTCGCGCCATGGATCCTCAACCGCGTAATCTAGCGCAGCTGGCCACGGCATTAGAGTCGGCATGGCTCAACATCCCAGAGAACACCTTCAGGGACCTATGTGACTCTCTTCCTGCACGTCTCGCAGCAGTCCGCTGTGCGAAAGGTGGTTATTCTGGCTTTTGACAGATGGTCACATTAATGTGACTGGACTGTGTAGAAGAAGAGGGTACCATGGTAACCGGATTCTCATTTTTAGTGACAGTCAAGCAGCTCTAAAGGCTTTATACTCATTTCAAATTAACTGACAACGAGAAATAAGGTCATCCTAAGCTGGGCAGCAGGATATAATGGAATTGAAGGTAATGAAAAGGCAGAAGAACTTTCAAAACAGGGATCGTCAGAGGTGTGGAACCCTTTTGTCGTATCAATATGATGACTGCAAATAGTGTCCAACTTAAATGGGAAGAACAGGAGATGAATAAAGTTTCACTTGATTCTTCTGGACAAAAGCATACTATAAGCGTGATTATATCTTCCGCTAAGACTGCCTCTGAAATTCTCGTGTGCCTAGACTGAAGATACAAATAACTGTCGGCTTTTGGGGAACTACTATTTCAGAAAACACTTTCATACTATGGAACTTTCCCAGCCAGACTGTATATGCAAGAAATGCTGTGAAAATGAGGAAACAGTACTCCATATTATATATGAGTGAGATGCACTTACCCTAAATCGCTTGACTACTTTAGGTATTATCAATACTAAAGACTTACACCAGAGCTCTATTAAAGGGCTGTCAGACTTTATAAACAAAGTGGGTAGCCCACTTTGTTTATAACGTCTGCTAGGAGCTAGGAAGGACTGGGTTTGGTGCGTTTGACCCAAAATGCTAGCAGATGTACCTGATACCTGACAAACTCAGTCTGAAGAACAAGAAAAAGAAGATACTAGTATTAGTTTAGAAGTCAAACAACAAAAATCAGCGTTATATTTTCAAATTTTCAAAGGACTAGTTTCGATGGTTTTACCGAACCACCATCCTCAGCTACAAAAGCGCAAATGAACGAGATAAGACATAATGATTAGATAAGATAAGATAAGAAAGCCTGTACATGAGACAAGCTACTGGCGCTATCTGTTGATCAAACCAGAACTAAAGCATAATTTCTTTAAAGGCTGAAGGCAAAAATGGATTGGAATTATGGTCGTTAACTAGAACAGAAAGATTTTTTTGAATATGAAATGCCTCTAGAAAATCCAGTTCACCAATGGAAGATGTTTTTTGAATAACTTTTGGCAGCAGAAAAATTGAAAGTGTGATTGAAAGAGTAAGGAAGTTATGTTTTAGTTCTGGTTTCATCAACAGATGGCGCCAGTATCTTGTCTTCTGTCCAGTCTTTCTTATCTTATCTTATCATTAGATCTTATCTCGTTCATTTGTGCTTTTGCACCCGAGGATGGTGGTTCGGTAAAACCATGGAAAGTACTCCTGTGAAAATTTCAAAATATAACGCTGATTCTTGTTATTTGACTTCTAAATTAATATTTGTTTGGCGTGTTATTGTATCTTCATTATAGACACTAGTATCTCCTCATGTGGCAATTCTGAATGTCACATTATTAATTTTCTAGAAAGAATTTAGCATTTCCTGTCTAGTGTTTAACCTTTGAAATCATCTTTTTATATTAATTTGACAAGATTTTGAAAAATGTTACCTTTATTATGGGGTAAGAGTTAAACTTTACTGTGAAAGTAAACTTTAAGATTTTAGAGTTTTAAATGTGTATCATTTACTAAATTTGATTCGTACGTTCTAAATAAATGTAAGTACATTTTTTAAATCGCTGTTTTTAAATATCTTTTTCATTAAATAAAATTATCTAATTTTGGTTTAATCTTCAAATATTTTTAAATTTTTTTGTAATAAATATTATCGAATTTTGCTTTGTAATTTTAGTATTAAGTAAAAACATTCTGGAAATTTTCAGATTTTATATTACGCTCAAACGGGCGTTGGAAATTTTCAGATTTTATATTACGCTCAAACGGGCGGTTTTTTTTTTTTTTTCATTTACAGACATATACACGTTTTGAGAGCATTTGTGCTAATGCTACTTTGGACTGAAAATGTTTAAAAACAGCATATCTTTAGAATTTCCGACAGACAGTCTCGCCCGCAGTAGATACAAATGTTTTATTCCCTTCAGTGTTGCCACTGCTGGCTTTGAAATCTTTGAGTCTTTTAATCAAAAATTCACTTAAAAGTTTTTAAAAATATGACATATATAATAAAACAAATTCCAAATTCGGATTTCTAGGTGCTCATATTTGGTTATTCAAAATCTGATGGCTCTTTGTTTTTTCACAATAATACAGAGGGTAGCTACTTCCATAAGTCTACAAGGACTTTTCATGTTATTTATTTTTCCATCTGGTCACCGTCTTTCTTACTCTTAATACATTTAGTGGTGGAAATTATCCTAAAAATAGTGATCATTTTCCCACGTTTCGTATGTCTCACAAAGGAAGAAGTGAATTCCACATCAATGTCTCTACGTTTCATTCTCAATAGGACAAACTGGAAGCGATTCTTATCTCTTGTGAAGGTTACGGAAGAAATAGTGAGCGATATCATTGTCGATGATGCAGTGAAATTCGCTACTGATGTTATTATTCTCTATACCCGCGACATCAATAACGCTACCAAATATTCAAAACTGTGGGAGGCCCGTGGATACCTAAAAACATTTAGGGAGCAAAGAAAGCCTTGGAAAATTTCTGTATTTATCCTGCTTTGGCAAAAGATAATAAAGTTTAGTCTTTCTTAGCATTCATAAATCTATCATAAATTACAACCAAATTTTATATAGAATGACAGCGAATTATCGCTAAGTCTAAAATAATAACTGCGACTTGAAAAGGTCGTAAAAGACCCTTTTATCAAAACTAAAGTGGAACAAAAGCCACATCTGGTACTTACAACTCAGCCAGCACTTATGGCGAGATAACTTTAATATGAGTTAGTTCAAATTTAAAATACGCTAGTGGTCAAAGACTGCACAATTCAATTTAAAACGAAGTTGGCTCACAGCCTAACAGGCGTAGATATTCAAATGTCCGCAATTATTCTGCAAGGTCGAAGACTAAAAATCTTATCTGAGCTAGCTAACTTAGTAACGTAGCCTGGAAAGGCAAAACACACTTTGTCTTACAGTCTAAAAACCCCAGCTTAAATATACTTCTCCCTTCCGGTTACTTGCCAGAATGTTCAGAAAACGACAGTAAAAATCAAAGACGTAAAATAATTGGTTAGATTAGCGTAAGAGAACATTACATCTTATTACCTTCATAAACAGACAAAACACCTGGAGGGCGAATCGTTGCTCATTGCTAAGTATTTATTCGCTCTAGGCTAGACTATGGCTCAGTGGTTTATAGTTCAGAACAACCTTTTGAGTTATTGAAACTAGATCCTCTTTATCTTCAGAGTCATGGGATTTATTCTATAGTATTAAGTACATCTTTTGTCCAAAGTTTGTGTATTGACTGCTACGAATCATCATTCAGTTTTAAGGCGTGAGCGGTTGTCTCTCCCTCATTATTACGACTGCAGAGCCAGAGGGATTTGTAGATATCCTAAGTGTCGTCAGTAACGCTAAGTGTCAAGTAAACGAATATGGGA
>KK115395.1:617972-673228 GCA_000611955.2 Stegodyphus mimosarum | reverse complement strand
GCGTTTTATGTGTAAGCACTTTTATCTGTAAATATTTCTTTTCGTGCTTATGAAAATTTATAAGAAAAGAACCAGAATGACTTATGAACATGTACAGTTCATGAGGAAGATAATTTCTAGGAATGTTTTTCCAAGACTACAAACTTTATCAAAATCGAAAGCTATAAGGTGTTGTAGCAGAAAGCTATAAAAAGAAATAAAAATGTTTATAATTACTTAAATACAAATACATGTATTTTTTCTGTATGTCTGGAACGAAAAATCTGGTAAATAAAAGAAAGAGAACTTTTCTTCATTATTTGTTCTCAAGTTTTGCCCAGCTTTGAAAGTTTTCACAATTTGTTTATTTATAAGTTATTTAGCGGTTTCTTCAGCACATTATTATTATTTGAAATAAATGCCAGTCCGAAAATTTAATATTTAGCTGTTAATAAGTTTGAATCGCTAAATGCAACCATCAGAAATGTCTTGCAGAGAAAACAACCTTTAGATTCAGATAAAACATGAGTATAAATTGAGTTTTTATCCTTTGCATCATTATTATTACTGTTTATACATTAGGGTCTGAAAAACGCTTTTTTTTATTTTTCTGTCCCTATAGTCTACAAAAAGTTGCCTATCTATGCAAAATTTTAAGAAAATTTCATTTAAAAATATATCTTCCATTCGTGCATCGCACTCAGTTTTGAGAAATAGCGAAATTTTGCTGCTTTTTGTCAATTTTTTATAAGAACTAAACTCACTAAAATTGAAGTGTAGTTATTTCTAATGTAAATTTTAGGGCATGAGGAACACGAAAAAAGTTTAAAACCAGTAATTTCAAATTGTTTATTGTTTGTGCAAAAAGCTCAAAGAATACACTTTTTTATAAAAATAGCAGTATTTCGTAATTTCTGATAATTTTCCTTCGTCTTGAATAAGCAAGCGGTGAATATATTTATAATTTTAAAGTTTTTTATCCACAAAAGGGCACCTTAAAGTTGGTGTTTTGAGAAAATCCTGCATTATACATCTTAATAGAAGGTTTGTCGAAATTAAGCCTCTTCTTGCGTCAGAGCCATACACTTTTTCAGATGCTTCGATCACAAGTTTGACACACCATTCTATAGCCTGGATATGGCAAAGGAAGCTTTGGAAATCCGATTGCTGCAACGTGCCAATCTTTTTTAATAATAAATATATATATATATAATAATCAGAATAGATTTTTATGCCTTATCCGTAATGTTTCTTAGTAGTGGAGGAGAGGGAATATTGCAAATATCCCTCTACCAAAGCATGTTGTTGTAACATGTTGCTTCGAAGTTGAGTTTTGGTATGGCGAAGTTTCGAATAGTCGCCTATTTTGTTTTCGTCAAGCTTTCAACATCCGACGCAGCTCTAATTCTCTGACAAGTATTCTTTCTTCCACAATCATTGGAAGGATCAAATTTTCGATATGAGAAAGAAAGCCATTTCGCTAAATTACTTGGTTGATGACTTGCAATATATTTTGGGTTAGATATCGTGATGTTCTGACGCCTTCCGAAACTATCTTTGGTTCGTCCGTGAAATTCTTGCTGGTTTTGATTTTGAACCAGAAAAGCGTGTAACAATTCAAAATAAAATGTGTCAACTGCCTAAATTCATTAGTATTCATTAGTGGTTAACGATGTTGGCTATCGTATCGTTGAACCCGGATAAAACATGGATATTGGTAAGCATATAATGCCTGATCGGCTTAGTCATTCTACTGGCCAGCCAGAAGTCCTCTCGAGTGCCTCGGTAGTAGGCGCAGAGAAGCGGGATACCTGGGTTTCATTCCCCAGAGCGCTCTCTATCAAAATTGGAGCAGAGCTGTATGTAGTGCAGGGGGGGGGGACTATACCTGAACAAAGTGTCTGCTCGCTTTTTCTCATCCTGTCATTAGCTAAAATTTTTCAAATAAACAATTCATTTCAATTTATCTTCTTTAGTTAATGATATTAATTCCAATTCAGTTCCTCCTAGCGCTTTCAAAATTCTAACATCTTTAGCGTTTTTCATGTCTCATTTTTCCTGACAGATGGCACTACGTTTTTCTTTTCTTTTTGACCCCCCCCCCATTGATTTCCCTATAACCATAGTAACTGCTTGTCTGACCTTTTAAAAAAATTTTATTCCCCGCTCTGGAAACTGATTGAGTTTTATTCAAGACTTACGCCAGCCTAAGATGCTTTTTTGCTTGATTTTAAGCCTTTAATTGATGTAACTCATAACGTAATTAATTTAGGTGGTTTATAACATACACAACTGATAATTTTTATAAACCTAATAATCATTATTACCATCATCATCATCTTTACTATTATTAATATTTTAATATCATCCCGAGATGGTTAACTTTTTACTACAGTGGATCCTCTTAATTTTTAAATGAGAATAGCTGATTCCTATAACAAAAGTAATAGACATAGTTCTTAAAAATCGTACTATATTTTTTTAATAATATGACTAGTACTTGATGCTCTGCGAGCTCGATAAGATGATCGCTCACTGCTTCAGTCAGTTTTGGATTTTGATCTTCTACAGAGCTGGTTCCACTAATGGAGGCTTCGCTGCATTTTTAAGAAGCACAGTATATTACATCTTCTTCCATTTTTATGATCTTTTGCCATAAGGCAGGCGCTGGAGCGACAGAAGAGTCGTAATTCGTAATGACAGCAGTTCTGCAGGATCTCCAGGGTGAAGATTTTATCTTCAGGATGAGAATTTTATTTCCAAATACAAGATGGTGATTTTATTCTCTCAGTGTTTTTACCAGTGTTTGCAATGAAAGCTGTGGGTCATATTAGAATTAAAACAATGTCATTGAATGACAAAACCCACAGATTCTCCTGTACAAGAAATAGCATGTAAAACTTGATAACTTTTTGATGGTCTAAAACTGTTGCATTTTGTCTAGGCTATGACATCTACGCTGTCAGCCAATAACATACGTTTCGACAAAAACCAGTTGCAACATCACCTTGAGCATCATCATCTCTTTTTCTGGAATAAAAGGACGGAATTTTCAAATAAGTAGTGCACTGACAATGCTAGATCTTATACCATCGCTTTGGTAAGGAATTTATTAACATGATGACAGTAGAACAGACTAAGACATCTATTTTACGCTAAAACAAAAGACTATAAAACCTCTTCAAACTTTCGTAAGTGAGAGAGCCGCTAAAAAGGAGAAGTTTCAATACTCTCATCCACTGATAGCAACTAGTAAGCTATGCAGGTGTAATATACATCACTTAATGGAATGAAACATTATAAACATAAAAGGAGAATATATTTAAAAGCCGGGCATTATTATTTGTTTTATAAATTCATAAGTTGGATAAAAATTAGTGACAACACATCGGTAGTTCTTGAAAAGTCATTTATTACCACAAGTACAAATACTTACGGTTCCCTCCATATAATCGCCTTTCACAGTTATCATCTTCTGGCAGTCTGCTGAAGGGCATCTTCCACAGTCAGCACGTTCATTTCTATTGATGCTCCATAGCGAATGACATAAATGTCTTAAATGCGAATTTTTCTGTACTTTCATATATTGTCCTTCTGAAAATTTAAAGACCAAAATTTTAGTATATGAAAACATTAATTGCAGTTTCAAAAGTGCAACTGAAAATATTCGCGAATTGTTAAAGTGAAGTAACACCAGTGAATATAAAAGATGTATGGGAAAAACTTTTGTCTAATTCTGTACCTAATTATATTGGTATCCGTCGAAACCATTGCGGACGAAAACTGTCTTGAGCAAAATTCAAACTTTTCTTATTATTACTAGACACTATTCCTTACTCGGCTCATTGCAACAGGCTCTGACAAAGAAGTTAAGTGCGACAAAGTTAGTTGATGACATTAGTCAAATACGACAAAATAAAATACCCCTCTAATTATTAGAATATTTTATACAACTCTATTTACACAGTTATAGTTACAAATTATTCACACCTGCAGTAACATAAAAACGTTACTTATCTGCATATGTAGAATAAGCCTGGAACTCTTTTAAACAACCCGAAATCTTTCAGAACTCGTAACATTACAATTTTAAAAACAGACAGCCTCATTTTCTGAAAGCAAAAAATTGAAAAATTCCCAATATTGAGCAGCGGATTTCATTTCGTATCTCGTACACACACACACACATGCACAAAAAAAAAAGGAAAGAAAGAAAGCTTTCATTTTTACATTGGACAAGATTCACAAGATTTACAAGATTTTACATTACGCCTAAGGGGTGGTTTTAGCCAAAAGGAGTGTTAGCTCAGAAGGTCAATTAATTTCGTTTTGGCATTTTGCGTCGATTCGCTGTAAATGTCCGTATCACTTTTCAGGCTGTTGATATCAAATATTATCGCCCTGTGTTATATTTAAAGAAATTAAATAATGAAGAGTCTGCATAAATGTATGCATGTTTTTGTATGCATGTGATAAAACAATGGTACCTAGAGCCATCAAATTTTGAATAACGTAATCCTTCTCCGAATATAGGCTCTCAAAGCCAAATTTGGAAATTCTATTATTATCTAGTTCATATTTGCAACACTTATTTTTATTAAGAAACTGAACGATTTCAAAGCGAGCAATGGAAAGACTGTACGAAAAAAACATTTATATCTCCAGCGCGCGAGACTGTGTATCGGGAAATTCTAAGGATATGTTACTTTTAAAATTATTTTGCGATATTGCTGTTGAAATGAATTTTGTGGTTTAAGTGCGAAGAATATGATATTTAATAAATAAAGGTAACACAGAAAACGTTCGAAAGTGCTCTTTTAGACGTAATGTAAAATCTGAAAGCTTTCGCTTTTATATATATATATATATTCCTCTTATATTTAAATTCAAATATTCTGTTCAAATATTTTGAAAGTAGAAATTTCGCAGAATTTCAAAAAGTACAAAAACCTTCTGCAACGCCAGTTAAATTTTTTTAACGTTTTTATGTGCTATTTTATTTATTAAATATCATGTTCTTCGCACTTAAACCATAAAATTCAATTCAACAGCAATATCGCAAAATAATTTTAAAATGAACATATCCTTAGAATTTCCGATACACAGTGTCGGGCTTTGGAGATAAAAATGTTTTTCTTTTTACTCCGTACAGTATTGCCATTCCTCGCTTTGAAATCGTTGAGTTTGTTAGTAAAAAATTCTTTAATGTCTGACAAAATATGAAATAGATAATAATACAAATTCCAATTTCCAAATTAGGGCTTCCAGATGCCCATATTCGGGTGGAAACGCACGTTATTCAAAATTGGATGGCTCTAGGTGCCGTTGTTTTATCACAATGCGAGAAACATACATACATTTATGCAGATTTTTCATTATTTAATTTCTTTAAATATAATACAGGGCTGCAAGATTTGGTGGCAACAGTTTGAAAAGTGAATTAACGCAAAATGCCAAACCGAAATTAATAGCCCTGCTGAGCTGACGCCCTTTGGGCTTAATAAAAAGTGGGAGAAAGGAGAGAAAAGAAAAAGAGGGGGGGAAGGAAAAGGAAAGCAAAAAAGAAAAAAGAAAATAATTAAATAACACGTGCTAAAAACTTAACTTTTGAATGAAATACTGTAAAACTCACTACAACTTTCGGTACATCTAGCGCAATTTCGAACCGCGTGCCCTGCAGTTCATATTTTCCGTAACATCATATCGTCGTGGCCTGGCAAAATTTTCACCAAATCGGGAGAGAAACAGAACATTGCGGAGAAAATAACGCTAAGGTAAAACGCCGTCGTATGCCGTTCGCAAAGGAAAAGCTCTCTTTGTATCATGGGAGAACAGAAGCAAGGGAAAAAACAACGCAGTTATAAAACATCATAATAGAAAATAAAGTGAGACAAAACATTTTAAACGTACGTTGTTTACTATTAAAAATCTTTATTTAACTAACCTCTCTTATAAAGCTTTTTTTAGATTTAGATTTTCATACAAAAGGATAGTTTTAAAAAAATTGAAAATGGAAGATTCGTACTATCACGTAACTATCACCTATAAAGCATTAATTTTCTACTCATTTTCAGTGTTTGAATACTTAGTTTTCTTCTTGCTCTTTCAGTAAAAATTGAAGTTTTCTTCTGTTATTCCGACAGGATTTAGAAATGTGCGTATGATGTTCGTGTATGAACGTATATATATACGTATGTATGTATATATGTACATACACATATACCTATACATATGTATGCCCGTATGTTTGTATGCACGTACACATACATGCATTTTTTAATCTGGTCCCAATAGCAGAAGAGTTCCAAAACTTATTAAAATATGAAACAGAGAAATAAAAATATTAGTTTTTCTTATTTTTGATGTGCTCACAAATCATTATGTGAAAATTCACTTGAAATATTTTCAGTCAGAAAAAGCATGTCTGCAACGGTATTATCATGTGATTATTTGTAGGTGCTTTGGTTTCAGTATTTTGTACAAATGTGAATGTTTTATAAGCTGCGAAGATTTCGCAACCGCTTTATTTTCTAGCACCATGTTTTAGACCTGCGATGTTTTCATTCTGCTGCTTTCTTTTCTCTCACGATGTTTTGTGCAACGCCGGTTTCCTCTTTCGTTGTCCACGATGTTTTCGTCCACGATTTTTTTGCCGCGATGCTTTCACCCATAACCATTATATTGCCTGTAAATGGCCACAACTATGCCGTTGCAATGGACGTTCGAAATGCCGTTGGAAACGCAGCCGTTGGATGTGAATCAGAGCAGCAGAATCGGAAAATCTGCACGAACTGTTGAACTCATATTACAGAGTTGAGCAATGGCAGTTTAGTGAACATCAATCAACACGGGCATGCGAAATTAACAATTACGAATTTATATACGAAAAAAACATATCGACGGTAAAATAGACTTAAATCAGTCGCAGAAAATGTTTGAAAACTTGAAAGCACAAATTGTGGATTTGAATCTAAATCTATATAAAAAAACATTCATGTTGTATGACTAACAATGAACTGAGTTGCCATAAGGAAAGGTATAAAAAGTAAAAGGAAATTAAAAACTGATTAGATTACTTGAAATACGTTTTGTCAAGGAAAGGAAACGTAAAAGCTGAGTTTCGCTTTCTCAATAAAAAAATCTACATTTTGTAAAAATTTCATCTAACTTTACTTAACCTTTGTACAGGTAATTAAAAAGAAATATGATGAAGATGATGAGAAATAGATGAATAAATTACAATATTTTACACATATTTGTGTATTCGATTAATACGATACATTTCGATTCATTTAACACTGCATTCGATTCTAATTAACGTATGATACATGCATTCGATACAATCGAATTCAATGATGAATAACATGCATTCAATTGAATGTATAACATGCATTCCATACAATCGAATTGTTAAATGAATCGAATTATATTGAAAGCATAACATGCATTCGATACAATTCGATTCATTTAACACTGCATTTCGCAAGCGTTAATTAACCGCGCTAAGCGTGGGATTTGTGTATTAAAATGAAAAAAAAAATAAAAATATTGTATTTCGTATTTTGGTTTCCTTGTAAAGCGATATATACACAGAGAGTACAAATAATACACATTTAATTTTCTACCCACAAACACTTTACTGCAAACGGGTTAATTTGTATTTTCCTGTCTTATTATACAATGTGAAAAATTACTTTAACACCTCAGTTCTTTTCTTCCTTTTTTAATTTCTTAATTATTGACTATTATTTTTAATTATTGTTTTAAGGTGGACGAGAGAGTAAATTAATTTTTCTTAAGAACGTAACTCAAAGATTTTTATGACAGTCCTCTTACTGTAGTACTCCTTTTCTTCGTCTGTTAAAGTATTCCTAAATACATGAGAAAGGGTATAAGCTACACCAAGAAGAAGAGCTCGTGACAAGAAGAAACGCAAACACGAATGAGCCCGGAAGAAGGGGATTTGCTCAAGTAGGCTAGAGAAGGATTCTCCTCCGCACATGTTAACCTTGTATCGACACTCCTCGAAAGCATTGCACGCTTTCATGCACTTACTATAATTCTAGTTAATCCCTCATTACAGGAAATGTACCTCTTCTGCTGATTCTTCTTCCTTTGTTTCAAGTGGATTTGCTGCAAAAATTCTGCAATCCAAAAATATGCGCAATGAAAGAATAAAGAATTAGCAAAATAGTTTTTATAAGAGAAACAATAGATGCATAAACTGTTACGGGCGTAATTAGTATTTACCATTTATTTATCCGTCTGAAATTAAACATGCTGATTAACAGAAAGAAAGTGGCTTAAAATAAATGTAAAAAACTCTGAGAATTTTGCAGTACCTTAGGTTACGGTCGTTAATTCACTAATATTTTTAAACACAAGAATCAATGATCAAAATACCAACTCCTGCGGTGTGCTTAGACTTCTTGGCTCTTATTTTTCCTGTGTCATATGAGAAGGATTAGAACATAAAAATTCCAAGTAAAAATTTCGAAATTGCTTAAAATGAGTTTGATTGCATTTTCTAACAAAATTTTTAATATATCTTTTTAACTAAAGAAGAAATCTTAAGTTTAGGCAAGGATGAAAATTAAATTATGAAAAAACAGCTTCTAAGCAGGATAAGTCCCTTTGTCATATTAATTAATGCATTTACACTGACTTCTGTGGTATAGGATTTAATGCAAACCTTCATGGATCGGGAAATATATAATTTATTGGGTACAAGAGATTAAATAATCCTCTTTACAAAATCCATTTACAATTTTATATCATGAATAATAAAAGCGCGGGAGTCTAATTAACAAAATATAATAATCGAATTGCATTTTCAAAAAAGTATAAACCATTACATTTATAAATTTATAAAGGGCACCTCACACTTTTATTATTCGTGATATAAAATTATAGATGAATTTTGTAAAGAGAACTATTTAATTGCTTGTTCCACTTAAACTATATGATTATAATGGACATTTAACGGTCGAAAAATAAATCAGCGATTTTCAAAACTTGCCAAAAAATCAGAAATTATATTAAAAATTTCATATGAATTGCACTTAAAAGATATTTATCTGCTCTGTCAGATGGTGCAACCAGTAAAATCCCGAAAATTATTAATTAAACACAGATATGTGAGAAAATCGTTTCAATTCAATAAAAAAAATTTTAATAAAATTTTGAAAACAATCAGTTTATGAAATTGTATTGTCATCCACAAGCAGTGCGTGTGTGCAAAATTTGAGCTCGATGTCTTATCTAGAAATAGTTTAAAAATTAGTGACAACATTTTAATTTTAAAGGCAAACACCATGAGTCAGCTAAATGAAATCGCATAAAAAATTCCTTAACTTTCCGATGTAACTGTTTTATGTAAACTAAAGCATCTTATTATTTGAATAATTATAAAATACTGTTTAGCTATAGAGTGATAACTGATACGAATGCGTTATAGATATTATTATAGGAGTAAAACGTCGATAACAACACACTCATGCCTGCCATAAATAACTTCCTGCCATCAGTGTTAACATCGTTATCACTCTTCCTGCCTTTGATTAAATAAAGCGTAGTATTTATCTCTTTGTTTTATGAATAACAGTTTATGTTATCAAATTATCTTCTCTCTTATCTCCATACCATTTGCGTAAATCGAAATTTTGATGACAATAAAATATATTACAGAATATAACCTACTTTCTGCTATGGCGAAACTGCTCGTATTTGCAACCATAACAAATAAAGCAGGACCATGTGTGGATATTTTTTCATTTGAGGCAAGGAAATAATTGCGTGTTTCTATACGTACACTCAACGATATTTGTAAATTTTCGTACCAATACCTTATTAAATTATACTAGTTCTTTTAATACCTTATTAAAGCATACTACTTCTTTTACTACCTTATTAAACCATGCTAATTCTTTTATTAGCTTATTAAAGTGTTCTTATTAAATCATGCTAATTTTTAATACCTTATTAAATGATGCCACTTCTTTTAATACCGTATTAAAATACCTTATTAAATCATGCTAATTTTTTATTATCTTAGTAAAATACCTTAATAAATCATACTAATTCTTTTAATATTTCAGTCGAAGTTTTCCATATTTAAGAAAATTTTATACGCAATGACTCATAAATTTTCAAATGAAGAACAATAATAAAAGTATATTTTTATTAAAAAACAAATAACATTAATATAATTATTGTGAAATATATTGCATTAATTTTGAAGCAGCTTTTACAATTTTATTTTTATCCCTTTTAACACAGGCAAAATAATCAATAATCTTTTTCAAAACCTATTTACTTAGTTTGTGACCTAAAGGGGAAATAGTCACATTTGAAGTTTTTTCTTGGTCACATGAAGATCTTAAATAATTTTCTATTATATTTAGGAAACATTCTGTCACTACTAAAAACAGTAACAGTGAAAGTTAAATATTCTATTCTTAACGAAACTTTCAAATTCTGATTCGATTTAACTAAAGTGCATTCGCGAGTTACCTTTAAAAGATTTAAACTTCAAGTAACTTTAGTGCTTTGAAGCAAGTGGCTTTTAAAACTTTATATTTCTGTGGAATTCTTTTTGCGGTTTTTGCATATTTTGGCATTTAACTGTTAAATTATAAGTTACTCCTTTTAAATTATCTGAATCTAATGACAATATATTTTCACTGGTTAAAAAAAGAAAATCCAAGGTCACGATTGGTCCACCAGCGGATGAGCGGTAAAAGGCGCTGAACACTGACAGTTCGGTCCGAGGTTCGAGTCCCCGCGAACGGGCTGGTTGCATGGGCTTTTTTGTGTTTTTTCCCATATGTAACGTGGATACGAGCCAGTTTCCCTTAAAAAAGACCTCCACGGAGCATCCCTTGATTTCCAGTATGAAAACACCCATTCTGCCCACTCCTTTACAAGGATTTGAGCCTATATCAAACTATCAGCTTTCAGAAGACTTATTTACTAAGCCACAGTTTAGGCAAACAAAGCTTTAGTTCAAAATTATTTCTTAAGAAACTTAGTGCTTGCCTAGTATCATCAACTACTTTTGTAACTCAATTTCTATTTTTGAAAAATGTTAATACATAAAAAATTTTATTGCAGTTATTTTAATAGACATGTTTATTTATTCACTACCACTATTATATATGTCAGTTATTTTTTTTTTTTTGCTGGTTTCGGAAGTTTTTCAGTATTTTTGCTGTCTCAAATATCAGTTACCTCAGAATCAGCCGGAATTTTTCGTCCTAACTCTTTTAAAACAATATTCAATTTTTATTATTTCTTTGATATTAAATTATTCATTTTATTGTTTCATGGGGAACAATACAGTAGTTGTTATTCACAGCACTGACTGCTGTTAAGGATCTGATTCGTTTAAATCAGGAATGGCCAACACGCGTCTGATTCGTTTAAATGTGAACTCTCTGCCGTGGCACATTGTGGCACGGCAGAGTTTCAACAGTAGCACTCGAAGACTCATGAATTAAAAGATTTGAAGAAATAAAAATATCGTGTGTAGCAACTCCGTCGATAGACTCATAAACACAAACACATTAGAATTACCCGACATTGAAAATGCAACACCAAGAAGGAATGGCCCGATTTTTTTTCGGGGGGGGGATGTCAGATATTGTTGTAGATTTGGATCAGCGTATGTTCGCGAACAAATGCTTTCTATTATGAACGTAATTAAATCTTTCGTTCAAGATTAATTGATATACATCTAAAACACCTACTTTTGTTAGCATCTTTAAAAACTTATCCTTGGTAAAAAAATTACTTATTCAAAAACCACATTAATTAAGTATTGACTGTTTAATAGTTATTTAGAATTAAATAGCTTTCGAATTATTCATTTTTATTCTATATATGACCTAACGGACTGAACCTTTAAAAATGTTTATGAACAATAAAACCCTATTTTGTACGTTTGTTTTATTTATTATATTATTTTTTAAATGTCCATTACTCAGACTATAGCGTCATTAGTTATTTGGGTGCTGAAGATGTGAAAAATGAGCAATGCCGGATCTTGAACCTGGACCTCTCGAATACGCGCTGAGTGTGCTACCGTTACACCACGAAGACATGCAGAAAGAAAGGAGAAAATACCTTATAAATTGCCCCTTTTAAAAGACGACTGGGGATCAGGCGACCCAATCGCCAAATCCTGGTGGTAAAGACTCGTCATCTATCACATTTAGTTCGGGCGGCACTGTAGAGTCACTTGGTTATTTTGATGCTGGAAACGCGAAAAATTAGCAGTGCCCTCTCCAGAACTCAAATCTGGGCATACACGCTGAGTGTGATACCTTTACACAACGGAGACATGCAGAAAATGCCTTATAAGACTTATATGAAAAGAAAAAAGGGTTAATTGCGTAAAAATTTCATAATCAGCCTATAAATAACATTTTTTTCACCTTTTTTATTTTTTTTAATATGTTGGAGAAGTTGGAAGTGACTCGTATAACGTTTTTTTTTTTCACATAGCGGTACTTTTCCTAAAAAGATTGACTACCCCCGGTTTAATCCGTCTAGAAAAATTATTGCTATTCCAGGAATAATCTGAAATAAAACCAAATACCGCGTGAAAAGAAATGTAGAAACGGGCGAACGAAATCCGTCTACACAATTTGTTCAACAATGAAATTTGTAATGAAAAAGGGAGCAAGCCAAACTTTAAACGAAACACGGTGAACGAAACTGATTAATACGGTACATTTCATTTTAAGAAATCTTTGATTAATTTCCTAATGTTTTATGTCAATAGATATTATTGCATTAGATCTGATTAAATAAACTTAAACTTATTTGCCGCCATGCTGTTCACATTCATTTCATGGAATCTGAAAAGATTGATTTGGCGAAGTAAGAGCATTAAGAGCAAAAATTCGGGTTAAAAGGAGAAAACAGAGAAGTACTGAAACTTAAGAACTTTAGGTAATTTGGCACCACGTTTTCCACATTCAGTCAGTGGATTTTAAAACTTTGTTTTGACGAAGTAAGAGCATTAGCAGCAATGACTCAGATTTAAAGGAGACGTCGGAGAATTACTAATGTCAGCAGCATGGTATTTTCTAAGCGAGCTTAGTCAGTTCATTACTACAAATGTTAATCACCTCGGTGCATTACTTCCAAAAATAAATTTTAATTTTGGAAATAATATAAGCATTACTTTGAAACCACAGTATTTTGGGGACCAATTTAATCTCTTTGATTCTTCTTTGAATTCAACTGAATTGCTCGCAATACAAAATTCTTTACCCCTTTCTAGAAATTAATGGAAATCGTTCGATAAAAAACTCCATTGCAAAAGGAAAATGAAGCAAATCAGTTATTCCATATTTTAATATTTTTCAGCTCACTATACTGTTTCGAGCCCCAACCTGAGAAAGGCCAACCTGATTGAAAACATAGCTACAAAAAAAAATGGTTAATGGAAATCAGACAGTTGCAGAGAGCAGAGAGAAAGAAAGAAATATCAACAGTGCGATACTTTTAAATTATATAAATTGTGTTAATAAAATTTTGATGCTTTAAATATAGCGTTTGAAATAGTGTTTTTTATACGTCCTTCTTATTATTATTATTTGTTATTGCTAACTTTTTTAAAAAGAAAGTTAGAAATCGTAATTTTCTTTTTGGAATGAGTTTTTAACTTTCTACAACTCATTTGGAGCTCTTTGAGTTATTACCTGAGACATGTGCCTGACTTGTCCCAACTGTACAGTTTACCATCCACTATTCTGTGACTAGCAGACTATAATAATCTAAATATTCGAGATTTAGGACATATTTGTAGACTTGATTTTTATTTGCCCTTCATTTAAAGAAATATTATTTACCTCCGACGACCTGCTAATGGAATTCTGAGGGAAAACATACACGGCGTAAAAAAAGGGGTGGCCTAGTAATTTTTTAAAAAACTAATGCCTGAAAGCTTTCAGATTTTATATTGCGCCGAAGCAGGCGTTTTTTCAATTTACAGACACATGTACGTTTCGAGAACATTTGTGCTAACGCCACATTGTGTTAAAAATATTTAAAACAACATATCTTTAGAATTACCGATAGCCAGTCTTGCGCGCTGTAGATAAAAATGTTTTATATTTGTACCCCTACAGTGCTGCCGCTGCTCGCTTTGAAACTGTTGAGCTTTTTAATCAAAAATTCGCTTTTCAAAATATAGAAGCAAAATAGACAGTAAAACAAATTCTAAATTCGGGCTTCCAGGTGCCACGTTCGGGTGGAGGACTATGTTATTCAAAATTGGATGACTCTAGAGACCGTTCTTTTTTCAAAAACATGCATACAGTGATGTAGATTATTCATTATTTAGTTTCTTTAAATAGAATACTCTAAATATAATTTCTTTAAAAATAATACTTTAATACAATATTTGGCGCCAATAATCTGAAAAGTGATTCGGACATTTAAAGTGGTTCAATGAGAAAGGCCGTTTCGAAACTAATAGCCCTTCTAGGCTAAAAAAATGGTGGGAATAGAGAAAAGGAAACGAAAACTTAAATAAAGTTATTCCAGAGCACAGTTAAGTTATGTGAATAGTAAATAGTAATTATTTCATAAAAGGTAAAAATGTTAATGCTTACATTGCACTATCGCTGAAGCGCAACTCTATTTTTTGCTTTTGGAAGCAAAAGCAAAGTCGAAAGTAGCAACTGCCGGAAGAAATCCGAATTTTCGTTTCCGAAAACCTGCTTTTGTAATTATTGTAAATATTGCATTTGCTGCATTTTCTTCAGAAAATATAATAATGTTATGAATTTTGAGGGAAAGATAAATTGAAAAGCACGTTGTTTCGAAAGTTCACGTGATTTTCCCTCTAAACATCACAATAAACAATGTTCGAAATGTTCTTTCTTTAGTCCATACAAAATGAAAATAGATTGAATCCAGTTTCCTCTTACGTCAAAACTGCTTTTGTAAATAAAAATAAAATGCGCTATCAATAAAATTTATGTTTTTCACAAAAAATGAAAGATTTTTCTTTATACTACAAACAATGGATTTGCCGCTTTATATGCAATTCCAAAATTTCATAAAAATCTTGTCAAATTTAGACTTATAACAAACAGTACTAAGAACTGGAAAAGAGAAGAATTTTGATAATGTATTTACAAATCTACTTAAATCAATAGGTAATTTAATTTTTGATAAAGCTAATACTGATAAGCACTACTGTTGGATTATTAACCAGAACTTCCAAATAATTGAAAAAAAATTTTAAATTTAATGGTACTCAATATCAACTGTTATGACTTTGAAAATCTGTACACATCTCTTCCACTTAAGGAAATCTATGCAAATCTTCTGGAACTTCCAAATGTTTTCCTGAATTGCTTACTGTACTAGATTTACAAAAATTGAAAGATTATCTCTTTTTCTCGCTTTTAATAACTTTATCAAGCACGCAAGCAATCTTCACCTGCAAACAAATGGTATTCCAAAGGAAAACTCTTATTCGACACTCTTATGTAACCTCTACTGATTTTCTAAAGAGTATAAGTTTCTTGAAAATCTTTCAGAAGATGATTTCAATAAATTTGCACATACATTCATTCAGCTATATGGATGAGATTATTATATTCAACAATAATAATCTCACTGAAATAAGCAGCATCTACCCAAACTGTTTAAAACTAAGCAAGACCATTGAGAATTAATTAATCATAGATTATCTGGATCTTAGCATTTGTAATCTTAAAGAAGTAAGACTTTTTGATGAAAAAAGATAATCCAATTTTCCAACAATTAAACTTATAAATTGGAATTATAACATCTCTAAAAAAGTTATTGCAAATACAGGTTGTAATCATATTGCCAGAATTAAAAAAGTATGCACCGACATCGAGCTACAACAGCAAGAGATTCTTCTTCTTACTAAAATTTTACAAGAAAATTAAATTCCAATTAACTTGATCAATAATCTATTTAAAAAGTCTGGAGTGGTTTACACCTATACATTTTTAAGGTAATTGATTTTTTATCTAAAAGCTCAAACAACAGAAGGATAAAGAACGATGTTTTTGAAAGATTTATAGTGCACTTTGTAAATGTATAGTTACTATAAAATTTTTCTTAACTATAAATTAATTATATTATTGCATTTGCTGCAAATCCATTATTATAACTTAACTTTTATTAACTGAAGGCCTATTCTATTCTAAGTTGTCATGATAACCCCATGGCGTGAAAATGTTATTCTCTTCTAATATTTCTTTCTTTTTTCTTTTTGTTCTTACTTGCATTACTTTAATGCTTTTCAAATTTTAAATTTAAAAATATGTAAAGTATTTTCTCCTTCATCTATTCGAGAGGTCAAGGTTCGAGACCCGGCGAGGGCACTGCTCATTTTTCACGTCTCCAGCACCAAAATGCCTAACGACTCTACAGTCTGAGTAGTGGACATTTAAAAAATAGTATAATAAATAAAACAAACATACAAACTAGGGTTTTATTAATCATAAACATTTTTAAAGGTTCAGTGAGTTAGATTATGTACAAAATAAAAATGAATAATTTGAAAGATTTAATTCTAAACAACTATCAAACAGTCAATACTTAATTAATGTGGTTTTTGAATTAGTAGTTTTTTTAAAACCAAGTTATCTATATTAGGATACGTTCTTGAAGATACTAATAAATTTAGGTGTTTTGTGTCATATCAGTTAATCCTAAACTATGTTTTGATCTTATTACGCTCATAATCGAAAACATTTGTTCACAAACATATTTTGATTCAAACCTATTGGCTGCATGGTTTTCTCCATGTATCAGGGCCACATGTAAGCATTCTGTACAACGTCACGCGCATAGGAAAGAATCCATCCTCGTTTGGACGCGGCTTCCGATGACATCATTTCCTCTACGCTTAGAAACGCCTTGACTTTGTTTGGGGTGTAAAGTACACCTCCATGCCGTTTGTTTACATTTTGCTAGCAGCAGCAAAAAGATTATTACCGTTAATAACGTGCGTTGTATTTTTGTTGTTAATTACACTTATTACGGCGCTGTAGTATGGTGAATTCAATAAAAAAAATGTAGTGCTTTTTTTTTACACAAAGGAAAATCAGCATTTCTTCTAGTTTGTTAACTCCGTAAATGTGTGTTAATATCAGGTTCAGAGGTTTTTAATAAATGTATTCTGAATTTAAAAGCCTTCATATTAAAGGTTTTGTGATTATTAATTCCTCGTTTCAAGTTCATTAAACATAGATTCATTGTAGACGCAATCTTCGAAAGCATGAAACAAGTCAGTTTTTCACAAACAGCAAAACATTTGGGAGCTAACATAATACACAGTAAATACACGATATCTGTAGTCAGTTTGAAAAATTATAAAATTCATTTTTGAAGTTAGACGACTATAGATTTGGAACACAGAAACAGAGATACGTATGTATAAATTGAATATTTCCTATAAATATGCACTTTATGAATATTGCGCAATTTTTTAATCTGTAAAATCTTTTGTATCTTTTTATAAAAAAAGTGTTTATAGGAGAAGAAAGTTTATTTTCTTATTCAAAGTGTATTCAGCAAATATACTGAATGCACTGTTTTCTTTCATTTAAGGCAATAGAAAGTTAGAAGTGTGAAAGACGTGGATATTAATATAGAAATAAAATATACAGTTGCAAAGGAAATATTTTCTGCAATGCGAAAGGACTAGAATGCAACAAAATTTCAATAATAATATATTTACTATCACATATTCCTTTACATTTGAGTCGAGATCGTCGTATAATCCAATGTGTTTTGTAGTTTGTCTTTTGCACTAAGTTTATGAACTCAGTTATTTATATAGTTTAAACACTTAAGATTTCTTCTGATATTAACAGCATCTTTGAATTTTATAATTTTATTATTCCATAAACAGGATGCTATCTGCAGAAGGCTGCATGCCAATTTTTTCGTCTGGCATTATTATGCGAAGAATACAAATAATTTTCCCGCTTCTGTATCACTCACGCGCGTCATTCAAGGGAAACAAAACTGTAAGAATCCCGCCTAAACGTTATTACGCCAAGAGAAAATGATGTCATCGGAACGTATGCCCAGTCACAAGTACCGATTTTGCCCTATGCGCCGTGGAACGGTACAGAATGCTTATATGCGTCAGGGCCCATCAGCGGCCGAGAAGTCGCTGAACATCAGTACGGGATTCGAATCTCGGAGAACGGGCTGGCCGCATGGCCGTTTTCAGGGTTTTTCCCATGTGTAACTTGTTTACTCGCCAGTTTCCCTTAGAAAGGCATCTTTTCTTTTAGGCAGGTGGTCCTCAGGCTTTGCCATAACGATAATCAAATAAACCAAAACATCAATCTCGTGTGTCACATGGATTCCACCAAGGCATCCTTTCCCTTTGGCAGATAGCCGTTTTATGCTTTGCCACATAGGAATAAATCAAACCAAAACCATAATACGTAAGTACCCGTTTGCCTAAAGAGTGGCATGCCTTCATAAAGAACGTTCTGCGGTAAAAAGTTTCGTATCCTCGTTACATTACACATATGAAATCCACCAAAACAACCATGCAGCCAGGGACTTCGTCAACTATCAGTATTCAACTATATTATTCATTCAGTCCTGGTCGGCACAAGTAGACGAACAGGGCTGAATCCTGTCAAATGAATGCACAGCTATGTCTTGAATAATTAAGTCTTCTTCGTTAAGTAAGCGCCAATTTTTTTCCGTGGCGGTAACTTGTAATAAAGTAATATCATCACAAATTGTTTTCGCTATTATCTTGCATTTTTGTAATAGCTCATTTAAATATATAAATGCATTTAAATCCAAATCAGGCTGTTTTCTGCCGATGCACTTACATAACCTAATAACTGTAACTTGAATAGCCCCTATTCTCTGTTTCTTTTAAAAACTTGAGCTGAAGTTGAAGAAAGAAATGTTACCTAAGGCCGCAAGTGCAGAATTCAGAGTTTATGATTTTATCTTCCACTGAATTCCTATTCCTTAATTCAATTGCAGCTGTTAGATGAAAATTATTTTAGGCGATAAAATGGATCAGTATATGAAGACCAGACTGCAATTATTTTTAATTGTGTGATTTTCGTATTTTTTTAAAGTATAAGAATTTTTTTAAAACTTTAATTTTAAAGTTTTTGGGTGTTAGACTATAAATTGAAATTTTCCAGTCTGCCGTTTAATTCATTTGCACTTATTCTTAAAATTAATTATTAAATTTTCTATTGTACAGAAATGTAAAGTAATAAAATAACACTAGAGCCATTAGGTTATTTGGAAGCAGGAGATGTGAAAAATGAGCTATGCACTCTCCGGGATTCGAACCACGGACCTCTCGAATACGCGTCGAGTGTGCTGACCACTGCACCACGAAGGCATGCTAACAAGGCGGGAGAAATACCTTATATACTCCCTCTTTTAAAGGGCTACTGGGGATTAGGGGAACCAATCGACAAATCCAGGTGGTGGAGAATCATCATCCACCATTTTTTTAGTTCGAGCGCCAATGTAGAGACTTAGGTATTTTTGGAAGCAGAAGATGTGAAAAATAAGCAATGCCTTCGTCGGGACGCGAACCACGGACCTACTGAACACGTGTCAAGCGTGCTGACCGCTACACTCCGAAGGCTTCGAAGAAGGCGGAAGAAATACCTTATATGCTAATTAGAGATTTTTAAATTACTTACTTTTCAACTGTCGGTAATTTGATAAGACTGTCATTTGAATCTGGTTTATCAACAGCTCACAAGTGCTTTATTTTCCAAAACAGACGATTTATTTAAAACTCATCACGCATTACAAAAAAAAAATTATATTCCAAATGTAAAATGTAAAATGATTCCCCTTATATTAAAATAATTTAAAATAATATGTGATGCATGAACAAACTTTTTATTTATATTACAAATGGATCCTTTCCGCGAAAATACTGAGAAAACTGTTGTACACAAACACACTTTTATTTATCAACTAGTTTAGAAAAAAAAAGATATATAAAAGTACAATTTGTAGTCTCCCAGCTTCTAAGAAAGTTTTCATAGATATCATACTCGCAGATTTGACAATCATCAGGAAATTATATGTCATTATATGAATCATGGACATGATTTTTAGCAATCCGCTTACCTTTTTGTGCTAAAAATACTCCATATTTTTTTCTGAACGTTATTTATTTATGCATTAAGCTGAGTTGACTTCTTCTTGGAATGCAATGATTTTAATCTTCATTAGGAATTCAAGTTTCCCTTCATTGATATCATAATACGGATGATGTTACAAAACTAGCAAATTTTTGACATCGATATCACATGTTCCTCGTAATATACTTATACATGCCTTCAATTAATTCCAAGACTTTCTTCGCAATTACAGTTTCGCTGGGTTATTAAATATTATGTAATATTTATTGAAATCAGGATGAAAAATCAGGATGAAAAAGATATTGCAAAGCAATAGGTAGTTCTTCTTTCTTTTATACGATACAGCAAAAACATTCTTAACTTTGTTTTCTTAAAGCTAGGCTTTGATTTGTTCACTCGTCAAACATTTATTTTGAGCGCAGCTTCAGCTACATACAAATTAATGTTTTCAAAACAGATTGAATAACAATTTCTTTCGGTTGTAACTCTAATATTATATCAGAAAAATATGTAAGTTCATTGTTTGTAACAGTTACGTCAAATTTTTAACTTATGAAAGAGATTTTCTTAGCACACAGATCCTAGCGCACTTAAAAAAACATGTATAGCATTTCCTCGGGTATTCAGCCCTTCTAGCTTTTTAAAGCCAATTTCTGAGAATTAAAAAAATTATTTGGGTAATTTTCCTCTTCCACAGTGCGTTCATAGAACGTGCTCCCTTAAATTTTAAAGTAGTACATAGTGATTTTTTTGTCTTGCTTTTGGGTTTGTCTTACAAACTACCTGCGAAGTTCACATCGGACCTTTCCCTTCTAACTGTTAAATTTTATGCCGGCCCAATACAAAAATAGACCCATCTCAGTGAGGCAAAAGCAAAATGATACTCAGCCTACGATTTTGCTGAGACAACTGCACATTCACCTTCTGTGATTATTTATGGATGGTTTGAAGCCTAAGGAATGGTAGAGACTTCAATAGCAAAGAAAGAGATTCAAGTTATAAGGAAGTAAAATAAAGATATATGTCTTATTAGATGCTGTCATGTTAATATTAGTGTATTCTTAAAAGAATGTAGATTTTTTTAAAGAAATGATGTCGTAATAGTTACCTATAGTTTATCCATGACTACTTTTCATGTATTATGTTCTTACCGTAACTGTGTCCTTCGGAAATTAATTATTCGCATAATTCCCCCCCCTCTCGATTTTCGGACAATTAACATTAGTAAGAAACGGGAGGGAACACGAGGGGATATAGGATATGTATATTATTGATATATGTTATTTACTGAAATGCTGGTAAAATAGTATCGATTTACCAGTAAAACGTCTAGTACATTTTTCTCGATTTACCGGGAAACTGTTTATTGATATAACATCCCTAATCTTAATCGGAAATATTCCTTTTTGTAAAAGATTTTTTCCCAAATTGCGTATAACTTTTTTCAAGCGAAATGTAATCATGTTATTTTAAAAGCAGTAACAGGTTGTTGCTGTCTACTTGGTATCCATGATTTTGCTAAATGGAATCTTATTTCCATGTCAGATAGAGTTTCAGAACAAATTCTTGTGACAGTAACATAACTCCGATGAAAACGCTTTAAACCGGACAGCTCACGCACCGCAGCCCCACCTCTGATAATTTATTGACGTCTATTCTTGGCTCACCAATAAGAGCGATACCACGACATCTTTCCCGTTCAAAGCAGACTAATTACACTCGAAAGTCGTAATTCTTCCAGACTAGTGACCAATTTCGTCTCAATCTTCGCGGGAGAAGAACGAGACGCTATTAAAATATCGTAACCTTTGCTCCTTCAGCACGATAGGAGGAAAACCTTTATAGCATACCAATGCGTGGATTTGGGGCGTGACATCGCGCAACTTTCTCGCGGGTATTTCTTCTTCTTCTTCCTCTTTTTTTTATCTCCTTTGCGTGACGTGCTGAGTTTCGCAGAGTGTGCTTTTTCTACAAGAGCGTGCGCTGGAATCTTGATGAAGAGGGGGGTCGTCTCGAAAGTCCCCGTCGGACGCGCTGTGGGTCCCTAATTTGTTAAGATTTCAGGATATCTCGTCGCTAGAGTGGCTTTGTTGAGCGGCTCCACGGAATACCAAATTTGCTGAGTGCGGCACACTTTTTGGCAGGTCTAAAGGTCGCCTATTGTATCAATTTATATTCAGTTGCTTAAAGCGATAGAGAGATTAAAGTATTAATGATAGACAGAAACAGCACATCTATTAGCAATGGTCTAACATAGAAAATGCATATTTTAGACAAAACTATTCAAAAAAATGTATGTGTGTGTATAAATATTTTATGTATATCAAATGTTCTAAAACACCATCATTTGAAGGATTTAGGTTATATTTTTAAGCAATGTAACAACTTCTTTCAGTTATATGTAATTCGTATCACATAATCTAGCACTACGAGAAGCTGTAGAGTTTGCCTGAGAATAAGAGATTGTGATGGACTTTTGGAATTTGGGCAGGAAAATTTCTTAACCTGCACATTTTATTTTAATTTCTTTTTGGATCATTTAGTAAAATTTAAAAATTAACAAAGCGTTATTTTGAAATGTACAACTCATTACATTTGAGTAATATCTATTTTCAAGGATGTATTAGAAAATAAAATCAATGTAAATTTTTTACCTTACACAGTTTTATTAAAACGCATTTAGTAAAAAATAATTTTTCTAGATATCTCAACAGCCTTGAATAAAGGAATTTCAAATAAAGTAATTGAATGTATTCATTTTTATATAGGTCATTTCTATGTTACCATTTGTACTATTTTAGTTCAGTGAAAATCCTAATAGAGCATTTTTATGAGAATCCCATGATTTTATTTTAAATCACATATGACAAAGAAAGACAAAAAATATTTTTTCTCTTTTTTAGAGCATTTTAGTTAACTTGTTTTCTACTTTATTGTACTTTACTTTTTGTACTTGTTATTCTTACTGTACTCTTTTGATTTCTTGGCGCATTTGAGACTGCACAAGAGAGAAAATAGTAAAAGAAAACCCTTCACTTCTAGGGTGAAAAACCATTCCTTTCATTTAGCCTAGCGTAGCTTCATTTAGCTTATTTATCTAAGATTATCTACTATCTACGGTTTTCAGACGATGTCGTGTGGCATCTGAATGAATGAAATATAGCACTGAAGCATTTGAGTGAACAAAATATAGCACTGAAGCATCTGAGTGAATGAAATATAGCACTGAAGCATTGGTAGAAACCGCTTCTTCATATATTAAAAGTTATAATAAATCGTATAATTATGATTTTTAATCGAATTCTGAGTTCGAATCAAAATCATAATTGTACGATTTCCAATCGATAATTTTGAATCGATCAGTGTTTATATTCTGAACATAAATAAATCTATTAGAAACTGAGATAGGAAACTAAGATGGGTTAGAAAATGTTTCCCAGTTGTGATAATTTTTGTCGCCAAGCTAATGATATGTAGAAAATTTTTGTTAATATGGCAGCATTCCGGAAGTTAAAAAAAAACACATTTTTGAAGCCTTAGGTGCAACTTTCCTTGAAGTTTCCAGGAATGCTGTATAGCCATATAAGAGTTCAGTGAATTTAGTGACTCATTTTAAATTCGTGCAATTATAACTGAGCAATTGTAAGTTTATTGTGTACTTTTATTTAATCGTAAATTTGCTTAATCAATTCTCAGAAGGATATTGGTGAGCTGCTCTATATCACATATTTTAAAGAGAATTTGACTTATCTCTGTTTTTCTTACCCTGTTTATAGCTATTTACCTTGTTTGAGCTCTTAGTTATTTATTTTAATATACTTTTTAAAGAAATTTATGAATTCATATCGCGTAACACAATAAATTTTATGATGTAGGAATTTAATAAGTGTTTCGATGATAGAATAAAACAGAATGCTAGAATAGAAATTTCTAATAGAGAATAATTTACATTAACTATTATTATTAACTCTTTGTATTTTTTGTGTAATTCATCGTTAATACCTTTGGCCTGGTTACTACAATTAATCATTTAATATTAAGCCTTCTTTGACTACTTAATATTCTAATATAAAGCCTTCTTTCAGTGTATTCACGATGCTTTGTAAATGAATTTTGAACACATAAATTTGTAACTAAAAACACTTTTGCCGAATAAAATCCTTCTTTATCAAATAACGAATATTTTTAGCTTAAATTTCTTTTAATATTCGCATTGCTTAGTCATAATGTTTTGATTCAATTTTCTCCAGAGGGGTTTAATATTCAGATGCTTAATGCTAAAAACGCTGTGCAAACATTTTTCTTGATGCTGGCAAAATTATGTCATAGACCGTTATGCATTAAATTTTCAAATGCGCTGAATTTTTTCCTTTATTTTGCAATTTATCTCAATAACTTTTTTAATAATGCTAAACATGTTTCTATTTAATATTGTTATTTATATCAAATATTTCTTTTAATTCTTTGAAGTGGAAAACTTATACATTTAAAAAAAATAATTTAAAATTCAAAATACAAGGAACTCTTTTGCAGCGACCGTCTTAATTAATATTTCTTAGCACACATCAAGATCAGTAATGAATATTAATTTTTTTTCTATAGCTATTTTTGCGGAAGACTAAAATCATCTGGAACCGAGTCTGGCCTTCTTAGAGAGGATTCAGTGTATCTTACTTGGTATTTCCTAATGACAGTCTAAAGATTACATTTAGTATGAAGAGCTATATAAATGGAATTCATTGCTAATAAAAGTCAGATATGGGGTTTATAGCTAGTAGCATTTAAAAAATTATGTAAACTTCTCTCCCTCATATCATATCTATTAACATATAATTAAAATTCTGTATGTGAGGTCAGCACGTAGCACATAGACGGATGGATCCACAACTATGAAATTTGGAACATTATGTCCAGACAATGAAGTTGTGCATTTTGAAGCGATTTGTTTTCCAAAATTAGATTATATAGTATATATATTTTTAATTTAACTTTTCATCAACTTTTTTTTCTCACGTAACTTCCCTTAAGGAAGAAACAAAAAAGTCTTAGAATTTTGTTTTTACACCATCAGATAGAGCAGGAAATTAACTTTCAAATACAGTTTTTAACAAATTTTAACTTAATATGCTAATTTTCAGCGAAATTTCTCGACCAATTCAAGCCTATTATTTAATCTTCCAGCATCCAAAAATTTACTCATTATAAAATTTTGAAACTTTTAAAAATTATGAAAAAAATCAAAACAAAAATGATAAAAAATTTATCAATTATGCGGTTTTATAATTTTTTTATGATATATGGCAGCTCGGCTTTAAGCAGAAAGGGAATTTCGCGTTCTTCTTTGAGCATTAGCCGCTTTCTCCTAGGAAAGCCTGTTTTCGAGGATATGACATTATTATACCACATATTCCCCACTTTGGTTTCGTTTGTCTAATATTAATTACATTACTAGTTTTATTATTTTATTTTTTATTTTTATTTATTTAATTATTTATTTATTTTTCTTGCTAGAGAGAATTATTTGCTATGAAATTAGCTTACTATAAAAGTCTACTCATAAATGCAAAAAGGTAGGGTTTTAATTTATTACCTATTTTATATCATCAATCTAACTTTTTTGATTTCCATTTTATTGAAGAAAGCATTAGGGTTTAAAGACAGACAGGCATCTAAAATTATTTGGAGTGAAATCGTACATCTGATTTCTATTCCTTTTTTTTATTTTATAACTTTTTTACATAGTTTTTCCCTCATTCATTTTTTAATATTTTTTTTCGAAGTTGATTTTTCTTAATTTTATTGTGATATTCAAGATTATATACTTTTTATAAGAGTTTAAAATTTAAACTCAGAAAAATATTATGAAGTTTATGAGTTATAAAAAATCTTAAATTTTCAAAGGTTATAAAACAATCTCTCTGCCTTCTCTTAAAATAAGAATGACAAAAAAGTATTAATTAGGCGATTTTCGAGAATTTTTTTTAATTAACCGCTAGTAGGTCAGTCTCCGATCTGGCGAGTTTCGCATGCCTGTCTAAAGATCAGTCACTCAAGCGACTAATTGTATTTAAAAAATGCAATTTTAAGTACATTCGCCAGAGAAATTTTTTAAAAGCTTAAATGAATAAGTTCTAATTAACTAAATTTTAAAAGCAGTTATGCATTTTAAAGTGCAGCAGCATTCCATGTTGAGGGATTAATTTGGATTATATCTTACTCAGTCAGGCGACTATCGAAGGTTGCCGGTCGATTTAGATCTCCAATGGAGGTATGATATTTTACAGGTATGACTTTTGCTATTAATGATTATTTATAGTCAAGAAATACTGGTCACTTCCAAACGTAGTCATCATAGGGAGGTGATAGCCACGAGTTAATTTGTTATATTTTGAAACTCTGTATAAAAAGATTGTTTTTTAATTATCTTTAATAAGGTTTACTGTGATCTAAATGACGAATTATACATTTTCGTACAACATATTTAAGTATAGCTTATATAGTTAATATTTTCTAATTTTCTGTCAAGGAAAATGGAAAAGCCCTTTGCTCGAAAAACAAAATTCTCGCGATTCACCAAAACTTACAATTCACTTCAATTAAAATAAAATAAAGAGATTAATTTTTATTAACGTTAAGGCTCTAAACCTGAGGACATATTCTTTTTCCATTTTCTCCTTCTTTCTCTTTCCTCCTTCTTTTTCTTTTTTTTTAAATCCAATGAGCAGTCACCAGCAAACGAAGTTTTGTTCTGGAATAGCCCAGTCCATCAATCATTGAGCTGTCCCATTATCGAGAGTGTTGCTCTGGGCTTACCACAATCCATTTTACATCTGCAAGTAGGAGGAATCCGATCTCAATGGTATAGTCGCAGAATCCTACCAATAAAGTGCACACAGCGGCTGGCTCATAATCTTATAGCTTTGTCTAGACCTAAAGTATTAAATTTAAACAAAAGTTACTTTTGGCTTGATTAAACTAAATACCTAACTCGAAACAAAAATTGCTTTTGTTGAAAGGAAAAATTAATAACTTTTAAAACAAAAAGATTTTTCCCTTATTTTTACAATATGGTTATTTTAAATGAAGATGAAATTTATGAATTCAAAAAAGATGACCTCAGACTTCCTTGCTCTGCTTATTTATTTAATCTATATTTACAAAAGAATACTTGTTAAAGGTAACCAAGGATTTTCGAAATAAGCAAACAAAAATAATCCATACGTGGTACGTAAGAAGTTTTATCTTTGATGTTAATTGCTTACCTAATTGTCAAACACTGCAAGTCTTTTTATGAGTGTACATTGTAAGGTATATTTTAATTTTATAGCAGTTATTTTAATTTTAAAACTCTTTCCTTTCAATTATTGTTTCCACTTACAACTCTCTACTACAATGAGTTTTAAGAATCGCTTTGAATGCAAATGAGTTAGAAGAAATATTTAAGGAAGGCTCAGCTTACTTCGATAAAGAGTGCTAGGAGTCCTTAGTGGCGCATTTTTGCTTTTTGGCTAAGTCACTCTTAAAGCTGTTGCGCTCGGCCGTATTATACGTGTCTATTGATATTCGCCGACTAGTTTAATTTAAAGGCCAACTACGTTAGATAATTATGTCTAGCTTCGGCTAAGTCTGGTTTGTTAATTTTAGTTTAGTTCTTATTTCTTATTCTCAGTTAAAGCCGAGTAGAGGCTTTCATGCAAGCCCAAGAAGGGGCCAACTGTTATTCTTATTGAAGTGAATAAAAGGGTATTTTAACCCTTCTCGAGTCTTAGTTGTTTGAATTCAGCGATAAGTGGCTACATAGTTCACTAGATTCCTCGACGTTTCATCTTAGAAAAGGGGCGAGGAACTCTACTACATATTCATCCAAATTGATTAAATAGCTTCTAAGAAGTACGTTATACGTACTTTATTACACATCTACATTAGCTGAAGTCGCAAAAAGATAAAAACACATGAATAATTAAAAATAAGCTTTGTTTATCTTAGTCTAGAGCTGCGTTTCCCAAAACTGTTTTCCATAAAAAGTCACTAAGTGTTCCGTGAAATATTATGAAACTGAGGTTGGAGAATAAAGGAACTTTATCCGCTTTTGTGTATTTAAGCACAATGTAAAACAACTCTTGAAAGAAATTTAAAAAGAAAACAGAAAAACAAGTAGTTTAAATTTCACGCGTGATAAATTCAGTAACATAACTGTACACCAGGGGTTTACGCTATCAACGACATACAAGCACAATGCATTTATTTTAGTGTTTCTGTTTTGTGTTCAAGAGTAATGAAGTGTTGTGTTTCCATGTTAGCCTTATTTAGACATTTTAGTTCTTTTTATTTCATCTTCTTTTCGAAACAGTTAAGTAAATATAAAACTTTTGTAAAATTAGCAAAGCAACAACCTTGTGTTTGGCGTAGATTTTAGACAAGACTATATCAATTTTGAGGACAAATAGGTGCGGTCACACTTCATCAGAAGCAAAGAAATCTACGGCAAGGAGTTCTATCGGTTCAATGGTTGTATTTATACCCTAAAGACGTAAAGAAAACGAGAACATAGCGTCATCTGTCCGCAGAAGTATTAACAAAAACAGAAAAATTAAGTTAATGGAATTTTAAAAGCTTTAGAAAGCATTGGATTGGGATTAAAGCCATTAACTAAACAAGATAAATCTTTGTAAATGTGAAAAGATTCGAGAAAATACAGTTGAACAAAGAAGCTTTTTGGATGATTTTTGCAACCCCAGATTCAAAATTATGATTAAATTTTCAACTATGATTAGCTATCGAAGACTTGTTAATTTCGTACTTTCGGACATACGTTTCGTATTCCTTAATGCGAAACTTTAATGTTTTTTTAATATGTCTGGTATATTTCAAACCACACTGAAAATATATGCTACAAATTCCCCAAGAATTAAAGTCAGAAATAGAATCTTTAAGAACCGAACCATGGATTTTATTGATAGGTGAGAAAAAGATTTCAAAATTGAATTTTTGGAGAATCTGTCCTTTTTTGTAACGACAGGAGAATGAAACGGTTATTTAATGTTATTTCTAAAGCGGAATGTCTTCATTAATAGCAATTACTTTAAAGACTTTGTCAGCGACCACAGGAGAAAATATTCGGTTAGTGAAGGTAAAGGACTCTTTAAACCTATATTTTAAATGAAGGTATATAAATTTATATTATCTTCATTTACAAATTACCAGTTCTGCTTAAATGTTTCCTCATTTCATAATAAAATCTGGTCTAGAACTAATACCGTCTGTCAATGCCATAAAAAGTCCTTGTTTCTAAATTCTCAAAGCTCACATCCCAGTCTGCTAGTCCCATCCATCTTGTTAATCTACCCTCTGCAAAATCTAATAGAGGGATGAGATGAAAGTACTAAAATATAACTTCAGCTTTTCAAAAACATATAAGCTTCAGTTCCTCAGATCATATCTGCTATTGAAAGAGCATTTAAATTCGCTAAAAGTCTAGGAACAGCAGAAGGATACAGTCCACCACTTAATTCCTCACAAGGTGAATTTTAATAGCATATCATTCGTTTCGAATCGCAATCAAAAGGAAAGGAAAGCCTCATTCTAATCCTAAAACCATAATTTCCGAAGTTTATTCTAATCTATTCTAATCATTCTCTCCATGAAACTCATTCCAATTCTAACATTATAATTTCCAAAGCTGATGAAGGTGGTCATATCGTTGTGAGGTACAAAAATACATACACTGATGGTAAATACTGAGTAGCCTCTACACTTACACCTACCTACCTACCTACCTACACTGATGGAGTCACGAAACTTATAAATGAAGACTCATACTGCTCGATCCCTAAAGATTCTCCAACTTCTGAAATCACAAAAACTAAAACAGCCGTTAAATCTCCTTATATACTCCCAATTCAGTTTAAAAAAATCACTCATTCCACCAGTTGCTAATCGTGCTAGGTTTTAAGCTATCCCCAATGTCCACACAATTGGAATTCCTTTTCGACGTATAATTTTAAATTTACGTACGACATCATATCTTTGAGCCAAATATTTAGTCTCCATATTTTCTCCTTTACTTTTTAGTAGCATTTCCGATGGGAAAAACAATTTAAGTCAGTGATGAACTTAAAGATATTTCTTCCAAGAACTCCTTTATGATTTCTTTTGATGTTAAATCACTGTTTACTTATGTTCCTGTCGAAGGAGCACTAAAATGTCTTGAAACTAGATTTGGAGAATTCCATTTCAAAAATAATGAAATTGAAGAATTAATTTCTCTTACTAAAGTCTCTTTGAGTCAAATCAGCTTGCTATTCCAAAATGAATATTATCGGCAAACTGAAGGATTAGCTATGAGCAATTCTCTCAGTCGTGTACTTGCTAACATTTACATGCACTATTTTGAGGTAGAATTATTTGAGAAACTATCTTTTTGTCTCTGGATTTGCTACGCAGACGATATTATCTCGCTTTTTGATGTCAATAAGGATTTATTCCAGACTTTATCTGATATAAATTCGATCGATCCAGCCAATCAATTCACTTGAATCTGGTAAAACCCTTCCCTTTCGTAACACTATTATAATCCGCAATGAATCTTATTTCAGCATTACTATTTTCTGCAAAGCCTTTTCTGTTTGCTTGCTTGCTTCTCCATGTTATGTCATGTCACCCGGCTAAGGAAAAAGTGGCTTCTTTTTACTATTATGTATTTCACTCTCTCAAAGTTTAATCCTCAGAAGCTTGCTAATGATCTCAGTTATCTGAAATCGGTTGACAGAAGATTTTCATTCATGGCCATTGATAAAATCTTTAAAATATTTTCATCTTGTCATCAAAGAAGACCTTCCACCGTTAGAAATAACAATAATAACTTTGTCGTGCTTCCCTTTCATCCTTCTATAAGTTACAAAATTGCACGGATTGTCCAGAAGTTCGGTTTTCTAATCATTTTTTCTCCTGTCAATAAAACCCATAGCTCGATTTTTAAAGATTTTATTTCTGACTTTAATTCTTAGGAAATTTATAGCATGTCTTTTCGGTGTGGTTTGAAATATATCGGCCAAATTAAAAAAGCGTTAAAGTTTCGCATCAAAGAACACGAAAACATGAACCTTATGTCCGAAAAGGCGAAATTAACAAGTCATCTACGGCTAACAATAGCTGGAAATTTAATCACAATTTTGACTCTGGTTCCGCAAAAATTATACAAAACGTTTTTTGGTGAATTGTTTTTTTAACCTTTCTACATTACAAAGACTTGATTTGTTTATTAATGACTTTAATTCTAATCCAGCCCTTCCTAACGCTTTTAGAATTCTATTAACTTTTGCTATTTTCGTTACTAATTCTGCTGATAGATGGCTCTACCTTCTCTTTCGCTTTACTTCTTTTGGGTATAAATACAAGCGTTGCATTCTGTTCTCTGCATATCAGTTTGATCCTTTTAATGAAGAGAAAACTGTACCTGTTAAGCCTCGAAATCAGTAAAGCTTTGGCTAAAATCTACGTCAAACATAGGGTTTTTGTTTTGTTAACTTCCTGTTTTACTTTGAAGTGTTTCTCTTCTGTCTTGATAAAACTTTTACTAATTCTAGGTAATAAATGTGATATTTTTATTCTTTAAAAATACTATTGTTTTAAAAAATGAATATTCTAGTTTTCCGCTACGATGGCGATATACCAGAAAGGTCAAACATATACTGCATTAATAATGTTGCTTATTTAGCAGATATATTTACTAAGTATAATGGAAACTATTCATCATTTCAAGACCAAAAATTTAGCTTCCAATGTAAATAATAAAATTACGTTTTTCAAACGAAAGTCAAATTTCTTCGCTAAAAAATAATAAATTTGACTGTTCCGTAGATGACATTTTACAGGAACAAAGCTTAAAAATAAGTAAGTTTACAATAAAATACAACAACATTTTGAGTGATTTGCAGTCATCTTTTGGTTAATATTTCCTACAGTGCAAGGAAGGTAATTTTTGGATTCGAAAACTTTTATCGAAAGCTCAGCAAACAGATTGGCTAAACTGATAACAAAAAATCTGTTGTATACCCCACATGACTTCCTTGTACGGAATATTAAATTATACGCAATTTTCCTGCATTTCATTTAAACATATTGAATTAATAGTTAACGAATTTTGAATTAAATCTACTTCGTCGAAAGCGCTTAAACCACAACAGAATAAATTCACTCTTTAAAGTTCACTATATTTATTTACCATAGACATACTTGGGCACTAAATTCACTTAACAACGTTACATCTCATTCATTTTATAACTCAGAGTGAGCAAAAATTACAGCATCTGACGAATTACCTCAAGTTCTATTCAAATACTATAATAAATCTAAAACGATGCAGAAAAGAAATTAAGCAAATAAAGAGAAACAGTTTTCACAGACGATTCAGCGCCGCTTACCTAATGCGCATGCGCTACTAATTCATTCAGTTCTCACTTCGCGGTAAGGCAAAAATACATAAAAATTCGAAATACTTTCATTAAAAATTGAAAAATATAGAAAAACATAAAACTCCAAGTACAGTTAAAACAATTAAAAAAACAATTTTTAGGATTAAAATTACAATTTGTACGCAAAAACCAGCTAATAACGTCAATGATAATTCCAGAAAGAATCAAGCATACTTTAATTCGCAATAATAAAAGAAGACATTACTTTGTTGTTGCGAAGCTTAGTTTCTCTAGATTGGCAACAAATCCACTATTCTGTTCAGCTTCAAATGTAAACAAATATGGCCGCTATCATAACCAAAAATTAGGCTTACCTGCACTTAAAAAACTTTCAAATTGTTGATAATTCCATAATTATTGCATTCAGGTTAATTAAGGACATAAAAATCTTAACCGAAAGATAAGAACAACATAATTCTATCATTTTTAAAGCAAAAATTGCACAATTTACAACTGAGTTTACTCAGCCGAGTAACAGAGTGGATATATATATATATACTTTAAGTCCATCCGATTGCAACCAAAATGCGAGGTGCACATCTACATGTTATAGCAGCCCTATATACAAAATTTCAACGTTCTAAGGCAACTCGTTTTTGAGTTATGCGAGATACATACATACATACGTACGTACATATAGAAGCTTCGAAAAAATCTCTTCTGAATCCATTTTAAATTAGTTTTATTATTCGTTTTGGGGAAAAAAGTCCTTTATTCTGTCCTTACATACAATGTGACGCAAAAACATCGTTGCATTTGATAGCCTTCAAAATGGATATTTTCGTTGAAATATGGTACCCGAAATTTTTTATGATTACAATACTTCTTTTACTTCGTACAAAGAAGCAGCAAAATAAAGGCATTAGCTTTTATATACGTACGTACAGACAGACGCCACGAACAAATCTCTTCAAAATATATTTTAAATCAGTTTTATAATTTTTTTGGGGGAAAAAGAGTCCTTTATTCTGTTCTTACGTACAAACGTCACTCAAAAATATCGTTAAATAGCATTCGATAGCGGTCAAAATAGATATTTTTATTGAAATATGATACCCGAAATTTTTCGCGATTACAATACTTCCTTTTTACTTCGTACAAGGAAGTAAAAATTAATTGATTTAACAACTGATTCCGGCATAAAGAAAAAATTTAAAGAATTACCATTAAAGGAATTTTGGATAAGTTTCTTAGAAGAATATCCGAAATTATTAAAACTAGCTACTCGTATTATATTTCTTTTTCCGATGATATATTTCAAATTATGCCGCAATAAAATTCAAATGCAGAAGCCGACTTGATGCTGCTTCTGACATAAGAATTCAGGTTTCTTTACATTGAGCTTGACACTAGAAGAACGTATAAGATTAAAAACACACAAAAGATATTGAAAACTAAAAATGTTTCAATTTTTTGTAATAGTTTTACTTAAATTAGTATTATGTATGACGTTTTGTAAAATATCTGATGTGGACATCACATGACTACCTTGTATGTCCTATTGAAATATGCACATTTTTTGTTGCATTTTATTTAAACTTATTTCTTGAAATTTCATTAGAGGTATAATTCTCATTCAATTAATTCACTTCGCAGCAAAGTAAAAATACATAAAATCTCAAAACATCTTCATTAAAAATTGTAAAATGCAGAAAAATATAAAACACCAAATACTGTTAAAACAGTTAAAAAACCAATCTTACAATTAAAATTAGAATTTCTACGCAAAAACAAGCAACTCAAGCAGCGGGCAAGAAGGCAGACTTTTCGGTGCACAAAACTGAAAGTTTACTTTTAGTCCCACTCGTCAAAAAGTTATTGAAAGTGCAAAAACTGACTGAATTCACTATTCTACTCAGTTTCAAATGTAAACAAACCGCCGTTCGTTAGGCTTAACTCGCTATTTAAAGTTTTTAAATTATTGATGATTTTACCATTATTTCATGCAGATTAACTAAAGTCATATAAGCCTTATACGGTTTATATGACTTAGTCTATTATATCTGTATTATCATTTATTATCACGAAAACAAGAATTTATTCTGATGCTTCTTAAAAATGTTAGGATTTAAAAAGTATTCCACGATAAGAAAAGTTTAAGAAACAGTTTAAAAAGTTTAAAAAAGGCGTGGAATACTTTGTTTATTATCTTTAATTTTAAATCGGCGAAAAAATTAAAATAAATAAATGAACAACAAGTTAAACTTTATGTGGCATTAAAAAGAATAACAAGCTATAGAAATAATAGAAGCTGTATTATAATTCAATGGTTTTAATGAGATTTAATTTTCCCCGCTTTAGTAAACAAGTGCTCTTTAAATTGAATAAGCAGATACCGAAAATAAAAACAAATTGTTTTTAGGACTATTACTGATTCCACTATGTCCGCGACCTTGGCCAAAAATATTTCATCCTTAACAGATTTCAAGGAAACTTCAAGTTAATGCATTCAGTTACAAAGATAGAGTTTGTTCATGTCCCATCCACAATAAGAATTTGGATTCTCAGGTTACAGTGTATGGTGCTGAGAAGAAAGATGCCTTTGTGCACTTCGGCGATGAGCCGCTGATAAAGTGCTAATTGAGAAACATCAAAAAAGATTGATTATGTAAAACTAGACCGAAACAGTTCTGCCATTTCTTTTCAGTTAAAGCGTCATCTTCTACATTTCCTAAGATGCTATCTTTACAAAGCAGTATATTCTTTATGGAATGGTATGATATATTCCTCATAGCAAGAACCTGAGAAAGAAAACAAGGCCTATCAAAGATAATAATTCTTTATTTTCAAATATAGAATATCTAGAAGTTGCAGTAAATTTTTGTACTTATTTTCTATCTGGTAACATAATTTCAAAATGTTTACAAAACTTACTTTAAAGTGTTTTCATGTGATTTTATTCGATTTGGTTTTTCTGTTTGTTTGTTTCCTGGTTAGTTTCTTTATTAGGGTCAAACTTGAAATTTATTTCTGAGTCCCTTCTACGACCGAATTTCTTACATACAGGTATTTGAAATCTTTTATTATTTATTAGCCTAAAGCAGCGTTAACCTCGAAACGGTATTTTGCGTTGAATAACTTAAATGCAATGTATGACTTTTCAAATTGTTGCCACCAAATATCATCGCCCTGTATTATATTTAAAGAAGCTTATAGGATATTTCTCCCGCCTTCTTAACATGCTTTCGTGGTGAAATGAACTCGGCTCTTATTTGAGAGCTCCTTAGTTCGAGTCCCGGCGAGGACATTGCTCATTTTTCACGTCTTCTGACTTCAAAATAACTTAATGTCTCGACAGTGGCCCCGAACTAAAAAAGGTGGTGGATGATGAAAAGGTGGTGGTGTGATCTTCACCACCAGGATTTGGCGACTGGGTCCCCTAATCCCCAATGGCCCTTTAAAAGGAGGAGTATATAGGTATTTCTCCCACCTTCTTAGCACGCCTTCGTGGTGTAATGGTCAGCACACTTGGCGCGTATTCGAAAGGTCCGAGGTTCGAGTCCCGGCGAGGGTACTGCTCCTTTTTCTTAACTCCTGTTTTCAAAAAAATCCTAATGACTCCTAATGCCAAGCTAAATAGTGAAGAATTGGCATGAATATATGTATGTTTCTCGCATTGTGAAAAAACAGCGGTACCTAGAAAGTTTGAATAATATAATCCTCCACCAGAACATGAGCCCCTGGAAGCTCGAATTTGGAATTTAGAAACTGTTTTATTCTGTAAAACTTTAACGAATTTTTAATTAAAAAACTCAACAAAGATTATTATTTAAAAGCGATCAGTGGCAACACTGTAAAGAATGAAACATTTTTATCTCCAGCGCGTGATGCTGTCTATCGGAAATTCTAAAGCTATGCTGTTTTTAAATATTTTTAACCCAAAGTGGTGTTATTTCAAATGCTTTCGAAACGTGTATATACCCGTAAATGAAAAAACGCCCACTTGGATGTATTATAAAATCTAAATGCCTTCAAAATTTTTTAACTTATTTATTTATTTATTTATTTTATAGGGCTGAATGTTTCTTGCATATCCTTGTTTAACTTTCAAACTAATCATTGTAGAATTATGATTTTTATACTATCGCACTGATGAAAAAATGGTAATTCAAGCAAAGATTTTTTTTAAATATTTTCAGAGTAATTAATCAAATTTTAGCGCTTTTTCAAAAATCTTTCAAATTGTTTAGTTATAGTAAAAAAAGTATAAAATAAAATATATAAAAGAATTTCAGTGCAAGATTTTATTTAAATGCTCTAAATAAAATTTAAATTAAAAGTAATTTTTAGCTCTCAAAATATTCTTCTTCATATTTGGCTATAATAAAATTATGGTGTATTAGGACATTAAAAAATTTTCAAAGGTAGTATATGCAGGGCATACAGCGATACAGTTATACACTTGTGTATATAATTACACTCGCATATATGAATAATTAATTGCATTTGTCACACTGATATTTGTAACTATCGGAAGTTGGAATCCCGGTAAGGACACTGCAGACTTCTTCGGCTTCCTAACTTTGTAAAATTGTGTCTCTACAAGTGGTGCCTGCAAGTGGCGAAGTGGTGGATAATAATTCGTTAGAACCAGAATTTGGCAGTATTGTCTCCACCTCCCTAGTCGCTCTTTAACTCAAAGGCAATGTAATCTTTAAGTGGGAGAGAATTTTGCTTCCTCCTTACCGTGTGGTTTCGTAGTGTAATTGAAAAGCATATCTGACTAACAATCGGAAGATTTGGATTTATAATCCCGGCAAGGATAGAGCTCATTTTTTTCAAAAAAAAAAATAATAACTGTAAAATTTGAATTCACATTTTCAGTGATGAAAATTTTAATTTAAAATCCGACATTATAATGCATCCCCACGATTATATTTTAGCCACATATGACCCCGATTACTAAGGTAATTCCAGTTATTTTATTTTTTTAATGAACATAATATAAAATCGTACAGTATAAAATCTTTCTGTTCAATGCATTTTTACAGTTTGAAGCTGACGTTAATAGGCCATGAATGTATTTATTAACTTCTGAATAATGGGGCATGCCAAATGGCGTCTTAAACAAAACTTTTGTTATATCCGGAATATCATTTGATGTTTTAAGCGAAATATCTGCATTTAAGCATTTTGTAATTTACGCAATTAAGCACATTGTAATGTGCAAGCACTGAAAATGCCTGGCTGTCCCAAATATTGCACATTCCAAATTTAAAGCAATATCTTGATTTAGTTCGCTACAATAATTAAGACAACGATTGTTTTTCCAATTTTTTTTAAATGATCCTTCTCTTGTTTTGATATTTTAGTTCAGTGTCAGTCCATCCGCTTTTGTTTTATTAATTCTTTAGAGAGTAGCATTTAAATTTGATGCAAAACGTGTTCCATAATAAAATTACTAAATTATAAAGTTACTAAATTATAGGAGCATATAAATTATAAGAGTTCATTTAATATTTACGGAAATACGTCTACATGCATATTTGACGAACCCTATAAACAGGATAATCAACTCATCGTCTTAAAACACAAGCTGCCTATTAAATTTATAAATTTTATCCTATTCAAATCCTTGAGCTAATCGATGTTTGAGAGATACCTCTTGACTCACAGAACAGTATTAAACCGTGTTAATACAATGAACGTAAAACGAATATCCATGATTCCAGACGATTTCAGTCTTCTGTGGAAGTATAATCTTTACAAACATGGTATTCTTCACCAATGATTATTTATGCTGTCAGGAATAGAAGTCACTTTCAGAGGTGATAGCTCTTTAGCATTCACTGAACTAAAATTGTGCTTATCCTTTTGTTAAATGTATATTGTCACAGACAGATTTTGCATGTAGTGATTGTATATGCAGTAAATCCCCTTATAGAGTTACCTCCTGTAGATGACCACTTTTAAAAGAGACCTGCACTTCTGAGAACATATTTGTAAATAAAACACTACTGTTGAACATCACTCTCTAATGCGACCATCTGAACGTCGATTTTCTAAGGCGACCTCCTCCACATAAAACCAAAATTGCTTAAAACTGTGGGTGATCGTCTTGGGAAGGTTTCATTGTACAATTGAACACATTTATGAAATAAAACCTTAAATTGATGTTTGACGCAAAAACAAAATTTAACACTCACAAACACAAAGAAAATTGTTGGAATCCATGTTGCTAGAATATTGCTAATACGTGGCAAAAAATAGCATATATATTATCAATATAATATAATCTGGCATCTGCATTCGAATGGAATTTATTTCGTGATCAATGTGTCAGCTATTGCCAGTCCGTCGCAAAAAATAGTAGATAAATTGTTGACATAATGTAATCTAGCATCTACAGTTAACTATACATTTTAGTGTTATTGTTTATGTACAGCATACCGTAATTAAGACTACATGAACTTATGTTTTAGCTGCAGCATGCTACATATTCAAAAAGTGCCTTCTTTACGTGCATTCTTCATAGCGGAGATATAACGTGATATAGAAGTACAACTTTCTGTAGCAATGATAATTTGATTAATTGCTTGCGAAAACGTATTTAGTAAAGTGCCAGTTAGCTAATATGCATATATGGCAAAAAAGGAATTATGCCATTTCTTATTAATACTTTGATTTTTCGGTTTAATGATAATCAGAGCTTAAGTAAGAAATTCGTAATGCTGATTATTATGGCATTCAAATAACATGACATGGTGGATTTTTTATACGACATTTCCTGCAACAAAATGAGTTAACTTAGATATTCCGTTCTACGGTGCAGTGGGACTTACGGTGCAGTGGTTCTACGGTGCAGTGGTTCTACGGTGCAGTCAAACTTCCCCATTGCATGGGACCCCTCCGAGAGAGATGAGTGTCTAGAAAGTGCCTTAGTCCATGAAACAATGGATGGATTATAAATTTTGAGCAAGAGAAAAGATCTCAAGGTCCACATATTTATTCGTAGAATAATATCTAAAATAACATCTATCAGAAACTGAGGTGTTTGAATGGCTTTTAGAGTGGAAGAACTGTACCCAGGTTTGAAACATGATTCTTTTTCGAGGTACTGATCATTTTGTTTAGTTTTATAAGTGCCTAGTGGTATTGATATTAATAACAATGAAAACTTTAAAGAATCCAACAAATTTAGGAGAAGAAATATTGAGATTTACATCAATCTTTTAAGTATCAGTTGATTATATAAATTATAATATGTATGCATATCAGTTTATAATATAATAAACTATCAGTTTATAATATAATAAACTATCAGTTTATAATATAATAAACTATCAGTTTATATAATATATCAGTTTATAATATAATAAACTGATAGGGTTATTAGTCATGGGTTGACATAGCTTTTAACCCTGTTTCATCGCTTGCCCATTCAGTATCCACTTTTATCACAATACTCAAATCAAACTTCAATAATAGATAATCACTTTCATATTTTTGTGTGAAATATCAGTATTTCTTGTTCCAGCTTTACATTTTAAAATACGTAGATAGGATCATTCTAATAACTCTTTCCAAACTTTATTAATGCTAGAACTCTAGTAATTTTCTATACAGATGATAAAAACATGCTTCTAAATATAAAACTCTGCAACGAAATTATATGGAAGGGCATGAGCGACTACTTTTACAAAACAAATAGAAGCATATCTTAGTTATCAAAGAAGTCCACATAGTCCAAACGCCCCATGTAATGAGACTAGGGTAACGACTACCTATTTCTCCTTTTGGGTTTATCGGGATAGTAGCCATTAAGCGCCACAAGAAAGGGCCTGCAACCAAAATCAATAGCTTTGAGAGCTGGTGGTTGGTTACCTTTGACCTTTCAGGGATTGTTCAACGTGCGCGGGGTTAGGATTAGTGCAAATCGATGAAGCCATAGTAGAGAGGGTGTGCTCAACCTTTTCTCTCTCTTCTTGATTTTTGTTTCTTTCTTATTCGGTCCTGGCACTTGAGCATTTTATTTATTTTGGTGGATCGTTTTCCTTTCTGTCAGATATCCAAAAGCAGCAAGTTTCTGTGAAAGTTTCAGACAATAATTTCGTGTTGTATCACGAAAACATTGTTACCCTGTTAAAAAGGAGTGAGTCTTTTACTGTCATGAAAACGTTTTTTTTTATTTTCATTTTTGATAAATTATTTCTTTCTTCATAAATTACTTTGTTACGTATTACGTGAACGTAAGTTTTCAGATACCTTTGGGAATCACAATATTATCATTATAAAATTATTATCTATATATAGAAAGAAACTAATTTTATGGTAGTAAAATAGAATGTATGTATTTAATATTAATGAAGAATCATGGGGCTATTGTTAATTTAAATTTTAATTTTGAGTTACGTATTTCATACCTACATCTCTAAAGAGAAAGAGAGAGAAAAAATATACCCTATTTTTATTCAATATATGTAAGATTTAAAATACTTAACTGAAAATTATAATTTAAATTAGCAATAGCCCCATGATTCTTCATTTTAATTTGTATGTCTGCCCTTTTTCTGTTCTAAAAATAGAAATTGTTTATAACAACATTTTGGACTGCGTATTTTCAAAATAAGAGCGTCTCATGCTTATTTATGTAATCCTGCTACAATGCAGACTGTTCTCTCATCCAATCAGATTAAAGAAACTTTTTACTATATGTCTGGCGCTTTGCTGATACATACCTTTTTCTCTTGTTTCTTTCCTTGTGGCTAACATGCATGGCTTCTGTCCGTCGTCAATTACCTTAAAAAACTTTAAAAAATCGTGTGGGTCCATAATATCATGTGAATCAAATATATTGTCTCCTAATGTTTTTCATCCAATAATAAAATTATATTGAATTCGGCCATGCCTTTCTGCGACTCCGTCATTCCATCTGTAAGGTTTTAGTTAAACTAACCAAGTTTATTTTAATTTAAATCTTTTCTATCTCCTCTCTGCTTCAACTTCCTGTCAGAAGAAGCGCGCGTTTTTAGCTTATGCTAATTTTTGAAGTTCAGCCAAGCACTATTTAAGCCAGAGGTGGAAACCTCTCGGTGTGTGAGAGCTTTGCCTCAGATCACGGTCACGCTGCTCAACGTTCGCCTGACCAGCTAGCAGTTTAAATTTATAAGCCATAGTGCTTACTACGTGATTGCATTGTAAAATAAATTAAAGTGCGGTAGTATTTAGTATACCTTGCTACGCACCCTTTTAGATAGAGGCCAACTTCCGCGAATTGCTCTGCGAAGCAACGTTTAATTTAAGTTCTATTTTAATTTATTTAAATTTATTTGATTGTTAAGTTCGACCAAAGTGTGGTCTGTTACGTTCTGTATCTCTCCCGAATTGGGAGGTTTGTATTTAATAGTGAGTGAATAAAAGAGGATTTCAAATCCCTTCACGTGCAGTTATTCTCCAGCCCAGCAGTTACATCAGAACATAGCGTACCTTCCGCTCCCTGTTCCAGTTCAGGACTTAGATTTTGAGGATAAGAACCTTGTAAGTAATTCACCATGTTTGCAAAGAGTATGCACAGAACACTAAGTCCTGATACATCTACGAATCTAACTGCGAAATTCCTTAAAAATGTTTCCGTTGCATAAATATTAAGGTATTTCTCCCGCCTTCTTAGCATTCCTTCGTGGTGTAGTGGTCAGCACACTCGGCGCGTACTTCGGGAGGTCCGTGGTTCGAGCCCCGGCGAAGTCATTGCCCATTTTTCACATCTCCTGCCTCGAAATAACCTAATGTCTCTACAATATGACAATAAGAAAGACATAGCATATAAAAATATATATTATTTTTATAGACATAAAGGGAATTATTTTTATAGACATATAGGGAATCAAGAGAACCATCTCTCTTTTCTGTTGATTTTGGTCTTCCGGTGTTGTTCAATATCGACGTCTGTTTATATTCTCAAACATACTGGTCCCTTTCGAAAATAGTCAACTTAGAGAGATTGTCGCCATAAAAGCATTCTTTGCAGCTAATCTGAAGTATGATCTTCATAAAGTGATATGTATGCATTCCATTGTCTTTCAATGAAATGAATGAGACAGTGAATTTAAACAGGTAGAATTAAGTATTTAAATACAGCGAGTTCCGAGACGAGCAACTTGGTGTCCTAATACCTTTCTGTTATCTTCAACAGGACAGAAGTCCAACAAATATGATCCAATCAAACTATATCTTTATTTTCAATTTAGTACTCAATCAAGAGATTTAAATTTCATTAAGTTTCATTAAAGTCAGGCATTACCTGCCATAAGAGGGAATTTGGGGGATTGCAAGTTCCGCAAAACGCCTACTACTACTTTAATTATACTTCTGCTGAAAGTATGCAAATCCATACGGTCATTTATCGAGATGCTTACCTAGACAAACAAATAGCTAAATTTGTACAAACGGAATTTTATTCGATGGAAATTCGCTTGTTTAAAATTGTCTGCATTGGTTGTCCGCACCTAAAAATATGTAAGGCATAGATATTTAAACAGATACTTAACCGATAAATTAAGAGCACTGATATGCAGTCCTTTGAAATAAACAAAACTTATTTTCTAAACGCTCATTCGTAAACTGCATAAATTAAACGGCTATGAAACTTCAAACGCGATCACTAATATTTGTATATGGCAATAAAATTTATTGAAATGAAAAATATTGTCATAAATACAGTTCCTTTATACTCGAAAGGATTGCCTTTGAAGACCCTTATTCTCTGGTAATGCAGTGCTCCCTGTCTAAAATGACCACGAACAGTTTTAAGTAATTTCATCTTCTGAGGAAATAATTAGTTTAGATTAAAGAATGTTGAATAATCATGTTATTTAGTTGTTTAATGTTAATATATATTATACTCATATTAGTATTCTAAGAAATAGTGGCCACTTTCAGAAGTGATAGCAAATGTAGAGTTTATGGTAATTTCAAGAATTGTTTTATAAAAATTATAATATTATTTTTAATGTAATTTAAAGTGCAGTTTTATACTAAAATTAAAATGTATGAAAATTCTGTAAGATCTCTTTCTGCTACACCCCATAAAATAATTCTAGATCTTAAAATGAACCAGGCTAATTCTCGCACAGGCGTAAATGAATTACCGGCACAGAAGAAGGGTGAAAAGTAACCCATTATTAAAGTTTAACAGAAAGGCAAGACCTTCATGAGTTACTTCATCGTCAACTTGCGGTGAAATTTAATTGTAGAATACAATTCATGTCGAATCTAAAAATAAAATAGTGCTGGATTAGCACATTAAATTACACCTAACAGGTTGACTCACAAAAACCTAACATGCGTGATGATAATCCGAAATGGCCTAGAGGCTTATTAGCGTAACAGCCAGATAGCAACAAAACGTGCGCTGGCTAGCGAAACCACGCTCTGAATAAACTCGGAGATTTACCCGTTTAAATATTCAGTTTATAGTGAGCGACATTAGGTTATTTCGAAGCAGGATAATTGAAAAATGAGCAATGCTCTCGCCGGGAATCGAACCACAGACCTCTCGGTTACGCGTCAAGCGTGCTGACCACTACCCCAAGAAGGCGGAAGAAATACCTTATATACTGACCCTTTTAAAAGGAGACTGGAGATTAGGGGCCCCAATCGCCAAATCGTGGTGGTGGAGAATCACCATCCACCACCTTTTAGTTCGGGCGCCCTTTTTAGAGACATTAGGTTTATTTCGAAGCAGTAGATATGAAAAATGAGCAATGCCCTCCCCGGGACTCGAACCACGGACCTCTCGAATATGCGTCGAGCGTGCTGAACATTACACCACGAAGGCATGCGAAGAAGGTGGGAGAAATACCTTATAACTTAGATTTACATCCTGGCGAGAAAATCCTAGGGAAAGTTGAGAAGTTCAGGAAAGGTATCAAACTTAAAATAAATTTGTTATGCAAAATAAGTGAAACCCTACAATTCAAATTACAATATTTCAGAAGAAAATCACTTTTATTCCATAGAACTGTATTATAATTGTGCTAAATCAAAATACAATTAAATGTTTTGGTGACCATTTTCTGAAACTGGCTACTTCTGAAAATAATTATCATTTCTGAGAACATAAATGAATATCGTTATTGCTCGTTAGCTCAGTGAGATGACCACATCCACAAAAGACCAAAATCGTCTTGAATCTTTTTGTCGGGGAAATAATTGTAAGTTTTTTTCAACTGTATTTTACTACAACAGTAGATATTTATGAACATCCACCTTCTTCGTCTATCCATTAAGTAACTCATGTAATACAAACAGCTGTTATTGAAAAAAATTCAATTTTTAAATCTTCATCATTTAACTTTTAAAAATTTAATCCCATCAAATTACTTATTATAGTCAAAATATAACTTAATATTCTTCTGCAGTTAAAAGCTTTAACAGATCATTTGGTAAAAAGCAAAATGTGTTGCTTTTTTTTAACAGCAGGATAAATCTTTATATTAACTCACAAGCACAGTAAAACGTTCGTGTTAGGTTATTGTTCGAAACTCACATATCTGGAGTTACAGTTATTCGAATTGCTTTCTTCTATTTTTGGCAAATAAAATAAAATTTATTAGTGTATTTACATGTTTTGAATTTTTTATTGAAATAATATAAAAAATTTCATGTAGCAAAATATATCTTTTTATGCAGTTAATGAATCAGTTTAGATAAAGTAACTGGAGCTAACATAGTAAAGATGCAAATAAGCAGGCTCTAAGTAGAAAAAGGGGGAATATGTACGTATTGTAGACACTGTAAATAGTCTTCAGTTAAATTTATTGAAACAGAAAGGTTTTAGGCATTTGTAATTTTTATTCAAATTAAAAATAATTTCTTTGATTACTTTTAATACAATTTAAAATAAATACGAGACAATTTCTTTGATTTAAAACTGAAAAATAATAGTTATGAAAAGTAATTACCTTATTTTAGTCGGAAAGAACTAGGTTCCGCGTTTAACCAAATAAAAATTAATTTCATTTTTTAATTTTGTTCAAAAAATATTTTCAAATTAGTTTCTGCAAATCAAATAACTAATTTAGTTCCTTAACTGTAAAATATTCGTCAGAGAAATTAAAACGCAATACACGGAAAAAAATAAATGTTTTAATTGTAAATACCTATCTACCTTAAAATCAGTAGTTATCCGGTAGACGGAGTTCAACTCCACGTGTAAAGCTCACATTCCAGTTTCAGAACATTCACCTGTAAAACTGTTTTCTCTGCTTTGTTAAACTGTATGCTGAAACGCAGACATTCGAAGACAAAAGGGATAAGCTTCATTACGAAGATATTGCTTCATTATGCTTAAACCTTCTCCTGACAATCATTTCTTTTAAGATGATCATCTCTCAAAGTGACCAGTATTTCTGCCAACATAAATAAATTTCGGTATCGAATATAACATCTCTAAGATGACCAATTCCCCATTTCTAATGACGAATACATTTGCTATTAGGAATTGTGTACCAAATAATTACAGTTTAATTTTGAGATCGCACCATGTGGTTTTACTCGTATTAATTACATCTCACATAATGTCAAATTAAAGGAGTTTTGTTATTAAGAATATATTATACTGAAATTATTATCGATCTCATTAGCTCAGTCGGTAAGAGCACTTGTAGTCAAAAAGATGGTCCAGGAATCGATCGTAAGCTAGATCCCAGATCTTTACAAAAGTTGCTACTTAAAGTAAAAGCTTTAAAAAAGCTTGAGTACGAATATTCTACTAGCATCATGTAAAGCGAGTAACGAATCTGTAACCTCGAAAAGTGCTCATTGAAATAATCGTTTATGTCAAAGGCAAACTGCCAAAACTATGAATTTGCCAAATCATTGTTTTACGAAAACCACACTTGATTGTTTAATATATCGGTAAAAATCAAATTTTAAAATTTACATGATCATTTCATGTTAATCATTTCCCTAAGAAGCTCACCTCTGTAAGTTACCAGTATTTCTCAGAACATAAATAAATATGGGTAGTAAATACCACCTCCACGGAGAAGAAAATTCATCTGGAACCATTGCTGGTCATCTTAAGGGTGTAATATAAATCATCTGGAACCATTGATGGATACTTAAAGATTCATTATAATTTTTCTGTTCAACCCAAGGAACACCTTAGAAATCTGTGTAAATTTTTATCAATTACATTCAGTGTAAAAATTTTAAAAAACTAATTGATGGTTTTGATATATGTTATGTTAAGCAACGTATAAAAGAATTCTAAGGATGAAAAAGTTTTCAAACTTTTTAAGTTATAAAAATATTTAATTTACTATCGGAAAGGCGAAACAGCGGATTTCGTGTGACGGCAACAATGTGGAAAAGTACAAACGTCTCAATAAACTCTTATAAAAGGCACATCCGTGCTTTCATTAAAAGACAAATTAACAGAAAATGGTAAATTGATTATTTCGCTCGGTGAATATGTAGTTTGTTAGTTTTATTAAACAGACTACGAATCAGAACTTGTGCTTTGGGTGTAGTGTAAACCATTGTAAAGTAACCTCGAAAATTCATTTAGGTAAAAATGCAGATTCTCTATTTTGGCATGGTGTTCATATTATACAAAATATTTCAATATTATTACCTTATTTTTCAACTATATGAATAATGATGCATTAATATCACTCTGAATTTTATAAAATATCTTCTGGGTGAAGAGAATAATTATTTAGATAGGAAAACCTAATAACAGATGTATCTTTCTACAGTCTACATAATTTGCAGGAAATTCACTGAATGGTGAAACTCAATGGCGAAAAACTTTAACTACTGCTGAAAGTCAGTTGATAACGTTTTTTTCTGTTTATTCAAGACTTTTCTCCATAAAAATTTGATTTCTATCTGCAAATAGGCATTTACAAGCCTGATCTCTTTTTGACGTTCGCAGTATACAGAGTCTGCATTCCATTTGAAGTACAATTATTTCACCTGATTTCTTGGAGCTATTCGAATATCGTTTAACTTATTGTATATGTGGAAATTCTCAGTTACACTTAAAAGTGAAACGCCTCTGAACAGTAAACAGTAGTTTAGTAGTTTCTTATGTCAACAGCGCATGCATTGTTTTTTTTCAACAACTCGCATATTCTGATTTCTTGGAAAAGATTTTTATAATATTTATAACAATGTCACCAAACATAAAATTAAAATAGTTTAACAAGAAAGTTTTGGAAGAAAATCTGAAAACCTAAAAGAGTTTATTATGAAAATTTCAAAAATATAAAAAATATTTTTTAAATATAAAAATCTTAAAATTAAAAAAACAGATTTCTGGTTACCACTTAAAAATATCTTAGTTAAGCAGTTACGTTAGGATTACTAGTCAAATATGATTACCTCAGAAATAAAAGGTATATAAAATAAATCTTATATTTAAAATGAGATATTCGAAAGGACATAAAAATACTCCTAAAGAAGCAATTTTGCTACGAAATTGTTTTATTGTAAATTACGTCTACATGGAGATTTATGCGCTTGTTTAATAAAGAAAAAATTTAATCACTAAAGATGCAGTTCTACAGTTATTTCACTGGACTGCTTGCCTCATGAATTGAAAAATATATTCGCCTGAAGCAGCAATATTTATATTCTGATAATACGTCAAACTGCTTACTGGAAATAATAAATATCTCAAAGATGTCTCCTTCAAAATATTGGAGAGCTTTTGAGTTAATAAACAGTATAATCTTAATTAATTTGCACTTTGTTCTTTAATCAAGTCATATGGTAAATCAATCTAATAAAAAGGAATCAAATAAATTTGCTGTATAACTTCATTATAATATGCACTTATTCAAGAAACGTATTCTGTGCAGAAATGCAAAACATTTAAGAAGCTGTCACAAATTACGAATAGGGATCTTTAGCAAATTCGTGACTAGACGATATTTTTCAAGCAGCAGCAACAAAAACTTAACAAAACTTTCCCGGAGTCTCAGTACTAAAAATATGCGAAACCGAATGAAGGTGAAGGTGCGTGACGGTTTCAATTTAGAACATTCTGTTAAAGATCGGATCACCTTGTGGCATTTAGGGGTTTACATAATTCTTTTGTTATCAGTATATTCACATTTTGTTCTGTGCAATGATTACCATTCTCATGCGTGTATGCAAGTGGTTTTAAAAGTTAACATGAATAAATTAAAAAACAGAAATATTTTGTCCAAGCCTACACAGCTGGCATTTACCTCTGAGGAAAACGTTGATAAACACATTTTATTATTTTGCTTTTAAAGGAAATCTAACGTGTCTTTTTAACTGAATGTAAGATTTTATCATTTTCTGAGGACATCCAGTAGCTTTTTGATATTTTCATTAAAATATACTGGTAGGTATGCCAAACGTTTTTGTAAATGTAAATTTTGGCAATCCATTTTTATATGCAGCCATGTAAAGTGAAATTTTCTCTTGGTTAGGCAACCTCCGCAAATAATCAGAATTTCTCAAAATCTAAACAAAGTTCGCCTATCTAAGATGACTACAAGAAACTAAAATCTTCTGGAACTATGGGGGGTCGTTTTAGAAAGATTTCACTGTATTAGGAATATAAATTTTAAATAAAGCTTTTATAGCATAAATTTTAAACAAATCAACAGAAATGAGAATAGAAATTCATCAGATTAATATTTTGTACATTATAAATGAAATCGCGATTTTTAGTGGTTAGATGCAGTAATCATCACTCTATCATTTATGGAGTCAGTGCAGTCTACTCCCACATCGAATAACAAGAGATAAAATCTCCGGAAACACGTGTTCTCGTGATATCTATACAAAATAAGGTCACTTAAAATTTGAAGGTACAAATTTCTGTGCAGGAATTTGAGATATCTGCTTACAGACACTCCTTTTACCATCAATAATTTTTTTAAGACTATTAGCATTTAAGGACTCGGAATGAGTAATAACAGTAAGTGTAATAAGTTTTATCTAATAATATTTATGAAAAACTAAAGCAAAATATTAAACAAATGTATTTGAGTATTAAGTAAATAATAAATAAAATTCTTACCCTCTTCTTTTTTAAAAAAACGGACTTTTTTGCAATTACATAGGATAAGAGCTTGAGAACACCAAAATTTTAGTATATCGTTTTATTATTAAATTAGTAACCACTATTGAAACATACGAATTTACTATTTAGCGCTAGGCAGATGTGCATTTTTAACTAATAATAAATGCAGAGAAATTTTCCTAAAACAGTCACACATGGTTCCTAGCAATTTTCATCTTCTGTGAAATTGTCAACTTTGGCAGGTGGTGATCCATTATGATGTTATTAGTGTAACTAAAAAGGAAACGATGAAGATTTAAAAGTAACGTACAGGCATTTAGGTACAGTGAAATATTTTACAACGACCACCATCCGTAGATGATCACTTCCAAAAGTGATAAATAAACACGTGTGCAAAATTAACAGAATTTGCAAATTATGTCTATTTTTAAAAATTTGCAAATTATGTTTAAGTATTAAACCAAAGGTACTAATTATGCCATTGAAGAATTATGCAAATATTCAGAGCGAATACTTAAGCGTACACATACGTGTCTGCGAAGCTGTGATTGTGAAGGGGATATAAGCGTACAAGGGATTTTCGGCGATTTATGTGCTCGTAGTCCTTCACGACATTCGCCGTGTTTCTCGAAGGGTTCGGTAAACGTTTTCAGGTAAAGTAAGTAGCCATGAAGGTATGGATGACGGAATGAGGTGGAGAATGATCGGAACAATGAAGGCAAACCAGTCAGAATGACACTGGTTAAAGAACTGAATTTAACGCTCAGTGTGTTTTGCAATTTATTAAAAAGAGTTTCATAACGTTATATCCATACTGAGAAGGCCTAAACGAAGGCGATAAAGATCCACAACGGCGAATGAGATTGTTATTTGGTATTTTGAGGGTGATGACGCAAGATTGTTACAGCTTCACAGATTTCATGTGAGCTATATGCTGCCACTGGAGCTTGAGTTTCACGGTCTACAGTTGCCCAAAGATTTCATGCGATAGAGGTCTGTATGCCAGAAGACACTCTTCTTGCGTCCCGCTCAGTGCAGCACATAAGACAGCGCATTTATCATCGTGCAGACAAGATGCGCCTTAGACCAGATTTCAGTGAAGCACCATGCTTTTTACAGATGAGTTGAGATTCAGCCTGGACATTGATTACCGGCGACCTGTATCTGAAAAGAGCCTGGGATACGATACCTTCCCTCCCTCAGCAGGGAAAAGTATCATTACGGTGGTGGTGGTGTAATGGTTTATGCAGGTCAAATAGGTCCCTGTGTTTGCCAAATTTCTCCGACTGCTACGAGATACAGAGAGGAGACCTTAGAGCCCTATATTCGACTTGAAAGGTTGCAGTTGTTCCTGGTTTCCTGGGAATGGACGGCATCCTCATCCACATAGTGCTTAGCTAGTCGCGATCACCTGGGAAGCGAGGATATTCGTTGCATGGATTGGCCAGCCAGATATCTTGACCTTAACCCTACAGAGCCTGTCTGAGATTCTCTTATGAGGGCAATTTCATCTCGCCATCTTCCTCCAAGAACCATGACGGACTTGCAAGCTGCCTTGCTGCAGGAGTGGAATCAATTGCAACAGGCACTCCTCAGCTGCCTCCTGTCCAATATGTTGTCATGCTGCGCGATCTGTCTGGTTGCGAGAACGGGCCATATCCCATATTAGACGCATTTTCAGTTCCATATCATACCGTGGATTTTGGCTATTCCTTCATTATGAGTTTTACTGATAATCATACGTACACAAAATTATTTTTGAACGGTACATCTCTTTCTCTGCTATAAATGTATATTCATACTAAATTTCATTAAAGTATATCCATTAGTTTCTGAGAAATTGTACATAATGTGCAAATTTTTTTAATTGTGCACACGAGTGTATTTATGAGAAGGTAAATGAACACGAATATGTCTTTTGCCTAAGGTGACCAACTCCACAAGAAGAATCATTCATTTATAATCACCTGGAACTTACTGAGGACATCGTTACAGATGTTTCCCTGAGTTATCGTCACACTTATGAATAAAATGTTAAACGTTGCATAGAGGACTTTTTTTAAATAGATGAAGAACGATCAGATTTTTTTCATCAAAAGAAAATTAATAATTTCTAAAAATTAGATACTGAAATACGTGTTCTTTTCACGTAATTAATAGTAATTCGTATCCTGAGTATTTTTAAACTGCTGTGAATTTGTTTTTCATAAAATTTAAACAAACGAAAGAGAAATTTTCTTTTGAATGACATTTTGTAGAGATTCATTAATCAAATTTTCATGATGGAGGACATTAGTGGCGCTATCTAGTTGGAAGCACTGTGGTTTTCATCAGCTAGTATCGAACCGAGGTCATATGAGTTCGTTGGTGAATGCTTTATAAGGACTAGACTTAAAAGATTCTTCAAGATGGAATACTAAATTCAACATGGCTTCTCTCCAAACTGTTAAAACCTCTCTGAGAATAATCTAAAATTTTCAGGACGCAAATCTAAGGTATTAAACAATAATATGAAATATATATATGAGAAATAAAAATTCTAGGTGAAAGCATTTCCCTTAGTGTCTTTATTCTTAATCAAAGATAGTTAGTTATTTGTAGGACATAATGGAATGCAATGGTTAAATGCAAAATTTTTCTGAGCCGCGATCAATTTTCTAATTAAGAGTGAAAAACATCCTCAGTTTTGTAAAAAAACACAAATGTTAAAACTCATTAGAAATGGAATATGAAAAATTAGGAATTAATATTGGAGAAAATGTTCTCTAGACCGATGCTTCCTTTATCTTTTTCCCCCATCTTCTTCCTTTTATGAATGAACTTTAATGTTTGCCTTAAAAATAATAATTTTTTTGAAGAAGGAAAACGAGTATTTATATGTGTTAATTACTTATCTAACTATTTTTAGAAAAATGCCTTTATTCTTTCGATTCATCTGCGTTTTAATTTAAAGTAGAATTATTTTCTGAAGTATTACTACAAGGAGTAATTTAATTAGAAGCATTCACATCTCTATGATAATAATAACTTGGATAGACAACAGAATATTAGATTTTTATATTTTCAATTTTTGGAGCAACCATTTTTAATTACAGAGTAATCAGTATTTCTGAGTATATAACAAACAACAGTAATAAATACCATTTCTCTAAAATTTCGTTCTTACAGATGACTAAAGACAACCGGAATCATGATGGTTATATTAGAAAAGGTTCATTGCATTTGATATCGCAGTTTATGATTTAAATGAGAATTTGTAATTAACAGACAATTAATAAATAAAATTGACAAGAAATAAACTATCATATCAGATAGTTTAACTATTTCCTAACTTTGTTAATATTTCTGCTAATCAGTGAAAACGTTTGATATCCGTCTCATATAAAATTTCGTATTTCTAAACATATCGCAGCAAAGCAGTAATAGAAAATTACATTAGGCAGGAAAAATCATTTGCCAAAATACACGATAACTCGCAAAACTTTTCATTTATTATCTTAATAAAAATGCTATTTTTCAGTGCGAACTTGTTTACGTCCAGGTAACTAACTTAAAGCATAGAGCAATTATACAAAATATATATACTGCATTTTTTTGTTTTTTTACGCAGTACAAGTTCATCTTCTACATTACTACTGTAGGCTTATACTTTATTTTCGGCAAGAACTCAAAACTGTGATGTTTCGATATACGGAAGCTGCCCAAGTACTCTGTGAAATGAGCTACCAGACTGAGCTGGTTGACTTAAGTTTTTTTTTTCTATTCTTATACGTAACTAGCAAAGTGTGTTTCGAAGCAACCCTTCTGCATTAGAAAGAAGAAAACAAAACTAGACAGTTTTACCACTACGCAGCTGTTATAAGCTGGATATTATACAACTCAGAGTTTCCCCAGCGTTGGTACTATATATAAACGTAATGCAAGGCAATAAACACGCAATGGAGCTTCCATTAAACGATTTTTCACATTTCGTGAGACCTTCACACGCGTCATTACCCCATGATACTGTTGCGCGAAACCTGGAATAAAGTTGTGGTGACGTGTTGCTAACAGTCTCTCCACTTTCTTGAGCTGCACGCAAGCCTCAAAGGTGCTTTATTGCATTATAACTCCTTTTCCTCACACTTCATGACATCTTTTTGATACCCGAAATAGGATGCATCCATTATCTGAGAGTATATCATCATACAATAGCCTTCTTTCATTGTCTTATCATCAGTTTCCGGGTCTATTTGTATGCGTTAGAGATGGCATAAAGACTAACATTTATATTTCTCTGCTATGTACTAGTATTACAATACTTCAGAAATTATCAGCGTGGGAGAATGTTGCAGTTTATATAATATATTCTATGAAAAGGATCATTTTAAATTTTTTCGTCACAGAAGTAATCTCTTGTGTATCTTATACTTAAATATGAAAACATAGTGAGTTTTCTCCGAACTATTTACAGTAAAAAATATAACGTATACACCACATGACTTCCTTGTACGGAATATTAAATTATACGCTTTTTCCCTGCATTTCATTTACTATTTCCTCAAATTCCATTAGAGATCTATTTCTCCTTAAGAGAGTGGATATATATATATATATATATATACACTCTCTTACTCGACTCATTCAGTTCTCACTTCGCGACAAGGCAAAAATACATGAAACCTCAAAATAGCTTTATTAAACATTTAAAAATGTCGAAAAATAGGAAACATAAATACAGTTAAAACAATTTAAAGAACAATTTTTACAATTAAAATTAGAGTTTACGCAAAAACAAGCAATTCGGCCAGCGGGCTAGAAAGCAGATTTCTTCGTGCACAAAACTAAAAGTTTACTTCTGGTCTTACTCGGCAAAAAGACACTGAAGGCGTAGAAACTGACTTAATTTGTTGTGGACGCTATGCTCAGTTAATACATGGGATAATTTAATAACTTAAATGATAATTCCAGAACTGATTAAGCATGATTTAGTTCGCAATAATAAAAGGAGACGTTATCTTTGTTGATGCGAAGCTTAGTTTCTCTAGATTGGCAACAAATCCACTATTCTGCTAAGTTTCAAATGTAAACAAATATGGCTGCTGTAGTAAAAGAAATTAGGCTTACCCACACTTAAACAGCTTTTAAATTGTTGATAATTCTACAATTATTGCAGGGAAGTTAACAAAAGGCATAAAAACCTTAACCGGAAGATAAGAATGACATAATTTAATCATTTTTAAGCAACATTTTATCACATATTTAGGCACATTTTATCAACATATAAAAATTAAAAAAAACTGAGCTCAATGAGTCGAGTAAGAGAGTGGGTATATATATATATATATGACTCATTGAGCTCAGTTTATATATATATGTGTGTGTGTCTGTGTGTATAATAAAAGCACAATGTTAGAAGCACAGCTGTAAGAACACTGAGATGTAGATGCGCAGAAATACTGATGGCGTAGATACTTAATGCTCAGAGCGTTGACCCATATGGAAGAAAAACGAGTCGAGCCGAATTAAATACTTTTTTATTTATTTAAATAAACATTTGTGGCCATAATTCACTTGGCAATCCAATCATGCCTATTTCCCGAGCAAATTTGATACTACTGCCTTAGAAGCGAACATAGATGATTGCAGTAGCGTCTT
>KK115395.1:606764-617947 GCA_000611955.2 Stegodyphus mimosarum | reverse complement strand
AGCGTCGCAGTAGTAATGCAGAGGGAGAAGGGAGGGAGTCAAAATTTTGCGTTTAAAATTACTTTGACGGGGCAAGAGATATCTGCATTAAGGGCTACATAAGATCGCGTGATTAATTTGAACGACTTATGGCGCTGTTTTTAGACGGAGGGAGGAGTTCGTAAATTAAATAAAAAAATAAGATTTTATATCCAATTAATTTAGAAGTTTTCTTTAATATTTTTATCTTACATATATATGTATATTTATATATTTTTGGTACGTCCGATTGCCACCAAAAAGGGAAGTGCACAATTACATATTATAGCAGTCCTTTATACAAAACTTCAACGTTCTGAGGCTATTCGTTTTTGAATTATACGAGATACATACTTACATACAAACGCCTCGAAAGATTCTCTTCTGAATACATTTTAAATTAGTTTTATAATTCGTTTTGGGAAAAAAATCCTTTATTCTGTCCTTGCGTAAAACATCACGCAAAAACATCGTTGCATTCGATAGCCTTCAAAATGGATATTTTCGTTGAAATATGGTACGCGGAATTTTTCGGGATTACAATACTTCTTTTACTTCATACAAAGAAGTAACAAAATAAAGGCATTAACTTTTTACGCGTATTTTAAACTATCGATAAATATAACTTTGAAAAAAACATTATTTTCTACAAAGGCTGTTCGGATATTTTGAAATGATTTTCATTACATTTATAGAAGTATTTTACCTAAAATTTTTGTTTTAAATGTTACATTTGATAACTCTTATTCATCAATTTCTTTTTGAACTGTAATTTTCAAGACAATAAAATCCTTTGTAAAAAAAAAAAAAATATTTTATGGCATTACTCTTGAACAGCTTTCCAAATTCCAATGAGTATTGTAGGTCGTTGTTTAGGCAATTCGCTTTTTAAAAGTCCAAAAGCGCAAAACGCCATGGGTTATATATACATCAGGCATAATTTGACAGATGTTAGGATATCATTGAAGAGCATGCCCTTGGTACCCGTTTCTTTTTTAATTTTTTTCCGGAAATTAACAGTAGATTTTGACGTGTGGCTGTTTACTGTGTCTTGATGCAATTCTATTGCTTGTTGACACTGTGGGTAAAGAGAACGTATTTCATATTTGAAAATTGTGTATAAAATACATTCTTGATGATATAAAAAGTTTATCTTAGTATTTTTCTCCATTTGGTTTAGAATTTAATATCTTACCTTTGAAACATTCGAAATATTACGTTTTTTCCTTGGATGTGTATTTGGAACAATGTTTCCACTTGAAGCCAACTTTTGACGCTTTTTTTCCGTTGTTGTTGGCAGTATTACCTACCATAGCTTTACATATTGAATCAACTTGGCTTTCACAGTGTAAAAACACTGTGAAAGCCACTAGATGTGCCTAGCCACTGTGACTAGATGGGAATAATTTCAGAAATATAACCTTTCATCCTTTGCTTCTTTAAAAGCGCCATTTTGCATGAAAACAAAACTGTCAAGCAGATGTAGCAGAATTTATACTTTCAAAAATATATGCAGTTAAAATAATTCCAAGCAGACAATTTTTTATCATAGAGCAAAATCCTCTAAAAATGTGCAAACAGCCTCTGTATATTTAAATGAAAATGTTTTCTTACTGAGATGTTTTCAAGCTTGAAATGGAAAATTACAGTTGTAGAGACATTAGGTTATTTTGAAGCAGGAGACATGAAAAATATGCAATTCCTTCGCCGGGAATCGAACCACGGACCTCTGAAATACCGGCTCAGTGTGCTGACCATTACACCACGAAGGCACGCTAAGAACGTGGAAGATATACCTTATACAGTATTCAGTGAATTCTTTCATGGCAGCCACATCCTTACATTAATCACCTCTGAAAGTTACGATAACTTTTAAAACATAAAATAGATATAAATATTAGACCCCTTCTCTAAGGCGGTCACTTCTGCTCAAGGCCAGAATGATATGGAACTGTGGATAGTCGTCCTAGAATAGAGAATCCAATGAACTTGGCACTGCGCTCTTCTTTTCTAAGTATTTGCTGCAATATCAAGCGAAGTTTTGTAATTTTGTGAAATGCCTTTGAAAATCACAATAACATATTAATTTCAGGAAACTGTTTTTAAACTTTTAATTTTCAGAATGAAATTGCCTTTATTTTACATAATGCAACTGAATAAAAATTAGTTTTGTAAAACTGGTTTTTATTTCTGTTGTCACTGCAAATAGCATCTGAAGATAATATGTCAAGAAATACTGGGATTAACATCTTTATATAAGATCCGCATTCCACATAAACACTTTTACATCGCTTTTTTTAAGTCCGACTCCTCTTTTGTCTGTATTTCAAATAGACTATGCGAAACAGGTGTGACATACAGTCTAGGAGCAGTGGCGTAACTAGAACTCTTGGGCCCCTATGCAAAAAATTTTCTTGAGGCCGTCAAAAATTTAGATACTTTAGAAAAAAATTTTAATTTTTACATTTTGACGGCCAGCCGAAAGGGTTTGTTAAGGTTTTTTACGCTCTTGCTGAGCACTCAGTCTGTTGTCGCACTCCTAACTGAACTTTTTTTTAAGTTTTATTATTAAGCATCGTTTTCCTCGCATTTACGCCACATACAGTTCAACACTAAAATCACAAATTTTTTAAAACTGAATTGCATCAAATGTTTAGAACTCCCAATGCAGCGTTAAGTGTTAACATACATTTTTATATTCTTTTCAATTTTGCCTCAGTTCATTTTATCCATATTCAGTTTTCGCAATAAGGTGGCTAACTTTTTTTGTGCTTGTGTGTGTGTGTATGTATGTGTCTTTTCAGTATTAACTTTTTATGCGTTAAATTTGTTAGTTAAGTACCACGTTCATCTCACTTACATAAAATTCAATTCAACAGCAAAATCACAATATATTTAAAAAGCACCAAATCTTTAGAATTCCAAATAAAACGTCTTAGTTTGCCATACGTACTTTTATATTCGCTACATCATTGCTTTCAAAACTATCCTCTCATGCGGCCAGCCGCTTAATAGTTATTTTAAAAAAGAAAAAGTATATAACGATTTTAATGAGTCTAGTTAATGTAATTTCAGAAATATGTTGAATAGTTCTAATTAAACATGTCATGATTTTAGTTAATTAAATTTATTAGTTAAGTCCTTTAAAAATAATGCAGGGCCATAATATTTGGTGGTAACAATTTGAAAAAGGTTAGGCCGTTTATAGCGAACCTATGTAATACGTATTATATTAAACTGTAAGAATCACTCATATTGATAAATTTAATTTTCAGTTTAATATTAAGAATGATTTTTGGAGTTGGTTTAATGGAAATGCTAGTAACAGATTAAATATATGAACAGAATTACACGCTGCAAATGACATGATAGTTACTTCTTTGATTTATACTTAAAAAGTATGTCTATTATTTGATCATAAAAACGAAATATATAGAAACAAAATAATATACAAAATAGTTACATGAAATTAAAATAACACGGGTATACTCAAAAAATGTTATACCTGTTATCAGGCAGCTTGTTATTTAATTTCTGTATTGTAGTTTAATTATTATGTAACTATGGTTTGATTAATCTTCCTTTTAGCGAAGCAAAATCACCGATATGGTTTTTTTTAATAAGAATCTACCACTAATGATGTCAGTTTCATGAAGTCGTGGCTTTATTTTATTAAAGTCATACGGGTTTATGAATCATTTCATGTGTATCGAAAGCTTATTACTACAAATTAAAATTAAATGCTTCATGCATCTCTTGCTCAAACACTTTTCTTTATATATTCCTAGAATCATAACTCATTGCTAAGAAAGTAAGGTTGCTGAAAATTCCTAGTTAAATCATGAGTTTGATTCTCGAATGAATATTTATTTTTATAGTAAGAAACCGAAATAAAACCAATTGTTTTTAAAAATTTGCCCAAATTTCTCTTGTAAAAATTATCAATACTGAAAGCAGACTGAATATCTATTTCGAATTCACTGAAGAGCTTTCTCACAAAAACTGGAAAGACGACACGTTTTTAATTCGTTAACTGTGTGGGGATTTATATTTATTTTAAATAACAAGGTATTTATTTTGAAGCTCTTTCCTGTAAGCTTTCATTCTCCTAATTTTCAGTGCCAGAATATTTAAATTTGGTAGCGCGCATAAGGAATGCAAATTCAACTTGTGGGAGAAAAAGTTTAACTAGCGAGTTCTAGTAGGGAATGTTAGAGAGTCTGGAAAACCTCTGTGCGTATTGGTAACGCAAGCTTCGGCTTAGCATTTTATTGCTATTATCTTACTGCCACTAAACTCATTTACGAGTTGTAGGATACATGATTGTGAGCCCTGTAGTTTGATTCTACTACTTGTTAATGTCTTGAATTCTTGAGTTTTTATTCTACTGTTTCAGTTACCGCCCAAGCAGAGGCGTAGTATGTTAGCGTCGAGTTGACGCATTGTAAAAAAGTTAATAAAAGGTAGTTTTAACCCTTCTTCTGTGCAGTCACTATTTTCCAGATTTCACACAAGAGTTAAACAGTAGAAATCTACAACTGTATAACACAGAATGTTCGAAAAGGTCTCTGTAAGCTTATTTTACTACACACTGATTTTGTGTGTATACATAATATTATGAAAATGGCTTCCACATAGAGGGAAAGTTTGTGTAAATTATTTATTTATACAACCCTCCCCACCTTCCCTGGGAAAAACTAATAAACACACTAATAAATTTTTATACGGATTTTATGGAGGCAAATTTCTTATTAATAGATCATTCATTATATTTTAATTGTTTAAATAAAATGTTTCATACATTTACTAGCAAACTTTGTAAAGATTCAATACTTGGCGAACCCTCGGCTCGTTCCTGATTAGAAATACTCATACATAAAACATAACTAATACAAATACGTGAAAAAAAGGTCTTCTTCAGACAGAACACTTGAGGGAAATTTCAGAGAAAAATTTATGAGAAATAACTCACTTTAAGTAACATTCTTATTTAACCTATATCATTATTAAAAACTTTTATTCGGTCTCTTCATTTTTCAGAAAACATTCATTGCTTACGTCAAACAGCAGATTGTTGGCTGTCCCCGTTATATTTCCTTTGATTTGGAAAATGAATATCTAAATAGTTAGGTTATAGCAAAACATGCTAGAAATGTTCAATTCGACGTTTGTTATAACAACCGCTCTACCACAATGACCACTGTGAAAGGCCGATAATTAACGAGAACGTCAAATTTCGCAATACTGTCATTCGTTGTAACGTATCTTTTCTTCTGTGCGATGCAAAAATTTCAAATAACTTATAAGTCATGTCAAATAACACTTGTTCGTGAGATTAAAAAATAATTAAGCAAAGAGGTTTAGATATTTTTTCCCAAATTATATAAACAAAAACCAATATTGAAATTAATGTGCGTCTGAAGAGTTATAAACAATTTAATTCCGATTGCCGAAAAAAAAATGTTGAAAACTGTAGGAAGCATAAATAGAACGAAAGAAAAGAGGTTTTAATCCTTTTTTAAATTTTGATACGGAGTGAACCATTATCATGAGATACAGATGTAAATAAATGAAATGTATAACCAAGTTTTAAACTAGTATGAACTGGTATGAAGAACTGGTTTAAGAACTTTTATGAAGTCTACAATGCCCAAATTAAGTAATAATTTTTACCTGAGCCAACTCACTCTTTTCGGACAGGAGAAAATTTGATATACGGTGCAATATAAAATCGTTTCCTAAAGCTGGAATTTCTGTGAATTCTATAACTATAGTGAACTTCAGGTGGCCTGACTTTCTATACCATCATTTTTATCGCCTTTGTCACATGCTCGCGCCAAGAAATTCAGAACTTATTCTCACAATAACCATTAGCAAGAGTCTGGCCCGGTTATAGCAAATGACTTGAAAGCTTTCCAGTAGAGGAAAATCGAAATACAGCTTTATTGCTTTGTATTCTGTGCAACACTGAATTCAGCTGTTTTATCTGCTTGCAAGGGCCTCCTATCTGCGTCATATATATATATAAAATATAAAAAAATACGATGGCTTAGCTCAACGTGAACAGGCAACCTATAATTAACTTTCCGCAATTTCAGAATCTTCCCCCTAAACCAGCACTTTCGAGAACATTCTGGCATGTTATATAACCGCTAGTATAACTACCGAGTATGTGTCATTTTTCGTCAGACTGCTTCCTTCTATCTCTGCTACAAGACCCTGCGCTACTCACCCCATCCTTCTTCCCTTTGTTAGAACAGTTATGAAGTAGAAAGAATAAAATTAATCTGACTTAGCTTAAATCGCTATTGAATATGTAATTTGGAGAATTTGATCTAAAGAAAAATGATCTGCGGTGAGGATTGAATTAAAACATGCAAGCCTAAAAAACTAAATCCTTCTTTGTCGTCATTTTGCAGCCCTCCACTCAGCCACAACAACGCCCGGACGCTGATGCCAAGCTTTGTCATTTCTGTGCCTACCGCCAAAATATTACATACATATATCATTAAAGACATAAAGTAAGAAATTTAAAACTAATTTTTCGCAAAGACCTAAAAATTGAAATTCATAAATAATAAATTTCAAACAATGCATTAAATGTTAAAAAAATACGATGGCTTTGCTCAACGTGAACAGGCAACCTATAATTAACTTTCCGCAATTTCAGAATCTTCCCCCTAAACCAGCACTTTCGAGAACATTCTGGCATGTTATATAACCGCTATGTCTTTGTAACATTTAATGGATAATTTAATGGATTTATAAATTTCAAACAATCAATTAAATGTTAATGTCTTTGTAACATTTAATGGGTAATTTAATGGATTTATGAAATTTATTAATTATGAATTTCAATTTTTAGGTCTTTGTGAAAAATTAGTTTTAAATTTCTTACTTTATGTCTTTAATGATTATTTTTAGCAGCTTAATGCTCTAAAGTACTAGGCATGTCTATATTTTGTTTTTAAAAATTGTTATATATATATTTATAACAAACTTCGTATGTATATACAAGTATATATATATGTGTACTCGTATATAAATACGAGGAGGTAGGGGGCCCTTAAAAACTTAAAAGACGGATTCTATTATATACATCCGTGTTCTTTTAAATTTAAACATAAAAATGTAGTTCAAAGGACATCCCAGGACCCCCTAAGCCTTCGGGCCCCTATGCGACAGCATTCCTTGCATACCCATATTTACGCCACTGTCTAGGAGAACGAAAATACAATAAGCAAATTTTAGGACATCATATAGAGTTCATTGTATATAGTGTATGTGACCATTAAATCAAAGAACGTAGATAATTCCAAGGTTGCTATACTAACCTAGAGTGTTTCTTTGATTCCATTCAAATTCTTTGAGTTGGGAGACAGAGCTCTACTCAAGACTGCAACAGTGATGGAAATTTTGAAATTATTGCTTTTTAAGAAAGAGAAAGAAAAAGTAGTTAATCTTATGAATTTGGGTCATACAGTTGATTCGCCTTTTAGGGAATGGAATTTTTTTATCATTTAGCCTTAACTTTTTTTTTCTTAAGTATAAACTCCATACAAGTTCTGCACTCTGTAAAGAGATTCTGAATTCTTAAGCTCTTTTGAAAGACATAGAATATTCCTTACGATAGGAATGTTTCATTTGCCACCATACATATCTTAAATAAAAATTATCTTAAATAAAGATAAATTTTTCAATATTTTTTTCTATTTTCATAAAAATAATTTTTTTTTGTGAGATAATCGGTTTTTGTCGAATCGGGTGCACTGAACCTACAGATATAGCGAACCAAACTTCCGGTCCCTTGAAGTTCGTCATAGCACGGTTCGACTGCAGTTGCAAGAAAAGAAAGTAAGATCTTTTTATCTGAACGGAATAAAAATAATTCATTCCATTTAACCAGTTTAATGGAAAGCGCGTGAGAGCTATTTGCCTAAGGTAAGGGATGTCTACGTGAAGGACTTTCTTAATGAAATTAATTTCATATTCACTTTATACGTGGGAGAACTCCATAAAAATATCCATGCAACCACCGTTTGCTGGCGTTTGAACGTGGGAACTTGATGCAGGTTTTGACCGTCTGAGGCTTCAAGAAACAACTTGCTGTAACCGTTTCCGATGGTTCGTGATTTTTTAATCTGGTCTAGAAATATCTGATATTTAAGCAGCTATCTCTTCCCCATTTTTTTCCACCAAAAAAAGAAACAGATAAATTCTAACATGAAATAAAAATAGCATTTTTAATTTAGAAGTACAAAATAAAAGTAAAGTTTAGCAAACTTTTAAAAAATGCAGTATGAAAATTTCAGATGTCAGCATACCACATCGCAAGTCATTAAAGTTTAGAAAATTTCAAAACTAATACTTAAAATTCTTAAAAATTTATAAACTAATAAAATTAAATTCGGAAAAACCCAATGACAGGAAGCAATATTTGTCCTAGCTATCTCCTCATGAAAAACCTAAGAAGATTTATTTAATAAAGGTTTAATTATTCAGAAACATTTTAAATGCTTACTAAAACTATTAAATAGTCGAATTTTTGTAAAGTTTTTTAATATAAATTTATCTTTCTTTCATACTTATCAATGAAATATATAATTTTTAAATACCAAAAATAATTTAGAAATCTTGCACTTTATTTTCTTAACTCAAGATACATAAGATGCTTTTTGAACAGTTGCCAGTTTCGTCGAATTTGTGTACTCGCAACTAAATGAGAAAAGAACAAAAGATTCAAGAGCAAAATGATACTTCTACAAATCGCCGTCAATTAATCTTGTCTTTTTCATGCTCTGGAAAATCTTGGGCTTCCGTCAGTGACATTTCTGGCAGGATTTCTTCTCCTGGTGACTTTCAAAGAACAGTGACAGCAAAATGCTATGCGTTCTTTCAAGGTTGAAAAAATACTAAACGATGTGTCATTTTAAAAGTGTCTCACTCCTTTTTAAATTCCCCGACATTTAACTTTCAAAGAAGAAAAATCTCTCAATAAAAATGGGTCGAACTCTTTCAATGCATGAAGAATATCAGAATTTGGAATTTTCTCCTGTAAGTCATTTCTAATTTTCATTTATACTATTTTGCTAAATGATTACTGTCCCGCCATATAACCGTTCAGCGGCGAAATTACAGACACCAAATCTCTTCAATCACGGCAAAAAAATTACAGCCGAATCCCATTATAACGAAGCCGCACTATAACAAACTCCTGGGTATAACGAACGAACTTCACTGTCCCGTCCAGTTTTGTATACATTCGATGTTATTTTATACTGCTATAGCGAACTTCTAAAAGTATAAAAATCGGGTATAAGGAATTAAAATAAGGATATCTTCGTCTGAAAACTTTTTGTACTTTTCGCATTTTTTTCGAGAATTTCTGCAAGCGAAAACATTCCATTAAAATCAACTATATTTAAGATGCTAGGATCCGCATTCCACAGTCCATCGCAAAAGGAAACACTTTTACATTGCTTTAAATCTAACTCCTCTTTTTTTCTGTATTTGAAATGAAGACTCTGCGAAACAGGTGTGACATACAATCTAGGAGAAGGAAAATACAATAAGCAAATCTTAGGACACCATATGGAGTTCTTTGTATATAGTGTATGTGACCATTAAACCAAAGAACGTAGATAGTTCTAAGGTTGCTATACTAACCTTGAGTGGTTCTTTGATTAGATTCAAAACCTTTGTCTGAATTGAGAGACAGAGCTCTTCTCAAGTCTGATACTGTGATGAAAATTTTGAAATTATTGTTTTTTAAGAAAGAAAAAGAGGAAGTAGCTAATCTTATGAATTTGGGTTATACAGTTGATTCGTCTTTTAGGAATGAAAATTTTTTTATCATTTCCCTTAACTGTTTTTTCTTAAATATAAATGCTGTACAAGTTCTGCACTCTGAATAGGGATTCTGGATTCTGTAGGTGTCTTGAAAGACGCAAAATATTCCTTACAATAGGAATGTTTACATTTGCATTGCAATCTTAAATAAAATTAAAGATAAATTTTTCAGTATTTATTTCTATTTTAATAAAAAAATAATAATAATTTTTTATTTTTTGTGAGGTAATCAGTTTTTGTCGAATCGGATACAGTGAGCTACCAGATATAGCGAACCAAACTTCCGGTCCCTTGAGGTTCGTTATAGCACGCTGCGACTGTAGTTGCTAGAAAAGAAAAGTAAGATCTTTTTACCTGAATGGAATAAAAATAATTCATTCCTTTTAACCAGTTTAATGGAAAACGCATGAAAGTTATATGCCTAAGGGAAGGGATGTCTACGTGAAGGACTTCCTTAATGAAATTAATTCATATTCACTTTATACGTGGGAGAACTTCATAAAAATATAGGTGCAACTACCGTTCAAAGAATATTTATTGACGTTCTTTGTACCGTTTGCTGGCGTTTGAATATGGGTTAAGCTATACGCCAAATTTTCAAACGTCTTACCCAATCGGCTCCTAACGGAGACGGATGAAACTAAAATTATTTTTGGCAATATGGGGAGGGAATAAAATGTATTATACGATTGTAAGAGAAAAAGAAATAAATTAAGCATAAATTACTAATTTGACAAGAAATGATGATGAAATAAATAAAAGGGAAAATATAGCTTTATGTACCTTAGTTGTTTATATTATGACGCTATTCTTCCCAGGATTTCCTTCGGATTCTGAGAAGCAGGTAATTAATATCGCTTCCCAAGATCCCAAAAATAATTGTACGCAAACAGAAATTCGAATGTGTATGCGTACATTCTCTAACGTTCCAGATCATCTTGTAGAGGTGGTTGCCTTAGAGGGATGATGTTCACTACTGAAGGTTGGTCGTATCTCAGAAATAGACACTTTAACATATGGTTGTCTTAAGAAGGCGGTTTCCAAGAGACTTTTTACTACACAGTAATGTTCTAACATCTTGAAATAACAACGAAGTAAAAGGCTGACACCATCTCCCTGAAACTATGAAATTTCTTTCTGGGGGGAGGGGACATTCTCTGGTTGAAAATTCCTGCACTATATCGATCAGTACCATTGGGATCGGAGAAGGCATGGATATTTGTAAATGCATAGGGTCCCGAGACAAATGTCTCCATATGCAACATGTGGACTTTTGAAACACTGATTAGCTAAAAGGCCTTTCAGGTGGTTTGGTG
>KK115395.1:540846-600615 GCA_000611955.2 Stegodyphus mimosarum | reverse complement strand
GATTTGATTTAACTTTTCGTATCGCCATTTCAATTGTGAAATTAAAACGTCGAACACTTCTTTAATTTCTATAAAAATATACTTTCTGAAAAACTACAATTTATATCAATTGATTCCTCACAATTTGATTTATTAACTTTTCGTTTTCGTTTCTCTTCAAATTCTGGTGATATATTCATCTCTAAAGTTTTACATTTTTCAAAAATGCATTGAGAAATATTTACTTTCATTTCCTGTGACGAAAGACAGTCCCTTTATTAAGCGTGCGGCTTTATACACAGTTATACTAGTTTTTGACTGCTAGGCTTTATTTACTTTTTCGATTTCTTGCAGTATTAAATTCCATGCAGATAACAAACATAAAATTTAAAATTGATTTATTTCAAACTAGGCACTATTGCTTATTAGGCTCTGTAGAAAATTGTAAAGTTCGGGTTGTTATGAAACGAAAAATATCACATGCTTTAATACGAGCTATGGTTTCGTTATATAAAGTTTGCAATGTTGTTTTACCACAGTTATGTTATTAATGCATCAAAATCCATTGTAATTCTTAATTTAAATTACTAATCCTCTGTACATTGCAATATTAATGAAACCTGAGTATGATTATTATACTGAAACCATTTCGCATTTCTAAAATTATATGAACAACTTTCCGTCATTGGTTGAAATTCTCTTATGTGCAAAGAATTTTATAGATCTTTCGTTTTCTTTTTTTTAACCTTCAACGCAGTTCCAGAAACAGTCCTCTTCGGTATGTTAAGTAAAATTGCGACTTTCATTTTAAGCACTTAAAGAGATATTTTTGATCGCGGAAATTCTTCTTAACAATTACTAAGTAATAATTTCTACATTTCTGGTCTTTTCACTAATGTTCACATTCAAAAGTGGCCGAAGGGTGAGATAGGTAACTTGTTCAAACAGTTTATTGTAGTGATCGGATTGACTGCATTTAGTCTTCTGTACCTTGAATATCAGACAGTTTCTCAAAACATCCTCCGCGAAAGTATCGCTTCTAAAGCCTATAGTGTCGCGAGCATCATTATATGAGATTAATCAATGAAATCAGTCTTTAATATTAACAGAATCTTTCATCAGTTAAACTATCCACCCCAAACGAAAAGTTGATTTGAGCTTGAGCAGAAATGTATATGCAATCTAATTTAAATATGCCAATAGTTTGGCTGTCAGACACTTTTTTTTCCTAACAATCTCATGATATCTCGACAATAAAAGCATAATTTTAAAATTAACAAGATTTAATGACACTTCATATTTTATCTCTACTTTTATTGCTAATCATCAATTAACTCAAGAAACTTCTATCTGTTAAATTTCGGGACTATGACAGGTGTTTATCGTTAATTTTTATTCACAGGAACGAGTATTTCTTAAATTTTTTCGAGCAAGAAGCGTATCTTCTAAATTTATTTTTATATCGATCCTGTTAGAGTCAACGGAACAAAACTAAATTTTTTAAAGATATTTGTTACGTCAAAATAATTTAATTACATTAGAATTAGCCAGAACAGTTTGTCTTAAATCTTCCACAAAGTACTCAAAATTTTAAATCTCCTTTTTTAGTTCTCTAAAACTGAAAATTTTATTTTATTGTTTCAATATCAACAATAGAATTATTAAAAAACATTTATCCTACCATATATCTTTACATCACATTTGACAAAGAATGAACCAATTTGTTTAATCCTTCAACATCTGCTTCAATAATAACGTTAAATAAAACAATCCATACAGTTCCCGGGAAACATGAGTGTGAATACAAGCCAAAAACTTCGATTCATGCGCCTAGTTTATTGGAAAGTTTTATATAAAAAGGGGGGAGAAAAAATTTAATAACTAATAATATGATACATTTCATTTTCAATCACCCTTATTTATTCCTCGAATGCTATTCCAGAAGGCGTTTATGAAATTACAAAACTCAGCAGTTATATCGCCGTAATGTTCAGTGAGAGGACTTTGGCAAGTTTGTTATGATAAGTAAAGAGCTTAAGTCACACTAATGAGAGTCAGCAAATAACAACTAATGTCGGCAGTATAATATTTTCTATGAAAATTTAGTCTATACAATTCGTTCTACAAAGTGTAATTAGTTCCTTAAAGCTACTTTCAATAACAAATTTTAATGTTAGAAAATACACTCATGTCTATAAATTAAGGATAATTCCGAGTCACGCGGAAATAGAACTCTAAAATAAATATATCACCTGTAAAATCACTGCACACATCTTCAAGAATCATATGCAAATTTCAAGAAGTAACCAGATGACACCGATGGTACGTCACAATAACGAGAGTGTAAGAGAGTGATATATAAGGAATACAGGCAAAGAAGTAAAATTGTTCGCAGGCGCTTTATAAGCATTTCAGTGCAATAACCGAATAGTTATGACACAAAGGACGCATATGGATGATTTTTAACATGCCAGAATTATCGGCCGTCTGGAATGTTGGTGTACCCAACTGGAAGTATCAGACGAACTTGGAACTGCCCAGAGTGCCATCTCCAGGCTTTGGCAACAATTCCAAGATGATGGTAATGTGAATAGACGTTACAGCACAGGTCGCCCCAGAGTTACAACGCCGAATGAGGACCGGTATTTGGCAGTTACTGCCAAAAGAAACAGGCCTCAGACCTGTCTCGTCAGCTCTCTTCAGCCACTGGTACGATAATTTCAAGGCAGACCGTGTACAGACGCTTAGGGAAGATTGGTCTATATGCTCGTAGACCTGTCAGATGCGTTCCACTTACTGCAACTCACTGTCGCCTGCGGTTAGTCTGGAGTAGAGAGCATGCATTGTGGACACCGCAACAGTGGGCTTGCGTGATGTTTTCCGACGAGTCCAGGTTTAACTTGCAGTCTGTTTCTCGCCGGACTTTCATATGGAGAGCTCCAGGTACCCGTTACCACCAAGAAAACATCATTGAACGACACCGTTACGGTGTTGCAGGAGTGCTCTTTCGGGGTGGAATTATTCTGGGTTTCAGAACTGACCTGCATGTTCAAATTGGAACCATGACAAGTCAAATCTATTGGGATGTCAGTCTGGAACAACATGTACGTTTGTTTCGGGGCGCCATGGGCGCACAATTTGTGTTTATGGATGACAACGCCCGTCTTCACAGTGCAAACATCGTAAGCGAATGCCTTCAATCAGAGAATATCACCCGTATGGACTGGCCAGCATTCTCACCGGACTTGAATCCAGTAGAGCACGTGTGGGACATGCTTGGCCGACGAGTTGCAGCCCGTCAACCTCCTCCTACATGTCTACCGGAGAGCATTGCTTTTTGAGTGGTGTAATATCCCCCAAGATCAGATCGATAATTTGAGACTCAGCATGCCTAGGCGTTGTACGGACTGTATTGCATCGTCTGGGAGACATACAATGTATTAACAATCATACTAACCATGTAATATTGGTTTTTTGTAAAAAGGTTTTTCTTTTGTAATTTCTCTAGCTCTAGGGAGAAAAAATCGCTAATTTTTTTAATAATATCAAACATATAGCATCTTTTTTTGCTCTTTACCTTTTGTTTAATAAATAAGCTTTACAAATAAGTCAAATTTGTTTTCCTTCTAACTCTTCCTTTGCCTGATTTTGCATTATCCTTAATTTATGGACATGAGTGTATTATATACACTTCTGTGAAATCTCACGACTTTTGAGAATAAATTAATGCTATTAGTTTTTTCTTTTTCTTTTTTTAGCTGGATTTCTTATAACACAAAATTTTTTTAATATTCACTGATGTGTTCCAAAATTAAAAATTAAAATTCGTAAGTTTTAAAAAAAAATTCTGAATTTTTGATCGAACAGCTAATTTGGCCCCTCTTCTATGTGTTCACCTGAGGCAATTGTCTCACCTACCTCACCCTTGTCCCAGTCTTGTCATTCAGCACAGTCAAAGTCTTTACAGGTTCTCTTTAATAACCACAGGTCACAAATACCCATTTTCCGAAGTAACTTTATAAATTCTGCTACAAATTTTAATATTCTGTAGAGATTTTAGGCTGGGCTTAGCGCTCCACCAATTGAGTACAAATGCTGATAATCATATAACAGGCAGTATAACAACACAGCTGGTAGTAAGTAAATATATAATACAAATTAAAAATTTGTAGCATTTAAGAAAATATATTAAAAATTTTATATGATAGTTTATTATTTTAGCTTACAAATAAGAGTCTCTAAGAGATATATACTTTATTTTCTTTTTAGTCCAAAGGGGCAATTTGCCCAGAAGGACTATTAATTTCGTTTTGGCACTTTGCGTTGATTCACTACAAGCGTTGTTTCACTTTTCAGACTGTTGCCACCAAATATCATCGCCCTGTATTATATTTAAAGAAATTAAATCATGAAGAATCTGCATAAATGTATATATCTGTTTCTCGCATTGTGATACAACAACGGTAGCTAGAGTCATCCAGTTTTGAATAACGTATGTTTCCACCCGAATATGGGCGTCTAGAAGCCCAAATTTGGAATTTGGAATTTGCTTTATTCTCTATTTCATATTTTGTAAAACTTTAATGAATTTTTGGCTAAGAAACTCAGTGATTTCAAAGATAGTAATGGCAATACTGTACAAAGATTTTTATCTCCAAAGCGCGACGCTGTGTATCGGAAATTCTAAAGTTATGCTCATTTTAAAATTATTTTACGATGTTGCTGTTGAACTGAATGTTATGGTTTAAGTGCGAAGAACATGATATTTAATAAATAAAGGTAACACACAAAACGTTAAAAAACGCCCCTTTGGTCGTCATGTTATTATATTTATTAGTTTAAATATCTTAGAGGTGACTCTCATTGATAAGTGACAACCGTGAATGGGACTACTATAGTATTGTTATTTACACATGCATACTGATACTTATATAAGAATACGGCATAGGAATACGTGCATATATGAGAATACGGCGGTAGTTATACAAGATTTACATTTCGCTTTTTACATACGGACATCTCTCGTTTAAATTCGGTTTATTAACTGCAACCTGTTTTTATTTAAGACGCGATCAATTTCATTTACAAAGTCCATGAGATGCCAGACACGAGTGGTAACCTAAACTCATTACTCGAGTTCTGGAACAAATATAATATAAAACAACGCAGCTGAAAATATTCAAATGTCTTGACAACAAGTGACATGAAGGAACACGATAGCTATATGAAAAAACGTTTTGCCTCCTTATGCAAAAAGATTTTGTTGCATTATCAAGCAATAAATCACAGCTACTGATGAAATCAGTGCCATTTGATATAGATTCATTTTTAATAGAGTAGACTCGGCAAAAGCATGAATTACTGACCTATTATCTTGGATAAATGAACGGCAGCCATTAAATTAGTAGCATTCAAGAGCGAGTGTATGAATATTGATTACAATGACAAATTTGCGGTGGGATAAAGCGATCTCAAAAGCAAAATGAACCTACAGTAATTTCAGAATTATGTTCCCTTATTACTTTTTCAGCAAACATTTATTAGTTCATTCAAAAATATGAAATAAAAAAGTAAAAATACCCCTCTTTCTTTCTTGCCCTCCCTGTGAGAATGTTAAATCCTGTACCTATTTAAATGCTTTCATTTATTGTTAATTCATACGTGTGTATGTAAGGTTTCTAGATGAAATTCCAAATCTCATCAAATATGCTTTCAATTAAGATCAATCCATGCTTATAATAAGAAATATCATTCATATTTAAGCATTGAGAACTTTGACAAACGTTTTCACTGGTTTTTTTATCCTCCTCTCATTCCATCGAAAACAAATATCAGTATTTTACAATTCATGATTATGGCTATAAATTAAATTACAGTGAACCTCTTATAAGATAATCCCCCTACGTTTCCAGGAAATTCTTTGCAGATAATAAATCTGAAAGAAATTAGCACTTGCCCTATCCGTGTTCTCGTGATGTAATTGGTAGCACACTCGGCTAGCAATTGGAAGATGCGAGCCTCGCGTTCCTGAGAGATCATAGCTCAATATTTTTATTTCTGGCTCTAAAAATCTAATAAGCTTTACAGTATTCTCAATACCGATTATACGAACGTAATACTCAATACCGATCCTGTTTATTTTCTCAGCAATATAGGCCACATTCGGAGGTCAGTGTCATGAGAAAATACAACGCAAATGATTTCAATAAAGCATGCATATGCGATCTACCTTAGAACGACTCTATTGAACAAAAATACGATCATATTTTGTTATGAGAGAAACCACAAAAATTGAAGGATATTATGTATTTCTGAATAATTATTTGAATTCATTATAATTGTGCATAGAAATATTCATCTTAAAGAGATGTTAAATTAGCGGTTAAAGATATTCTTAATATTATTTAAGTAGTTAAAAACTATTGGTAATGAGCATTTGTTTTCACAAAACAATAAAGCTATTCTTCAAAATCAACAAAAGTTTTAAACACCGAATAAAAATTATTCGATACCAAAAGACGAATGTTATCATGTATTTATTTTATATTTTTATCTATTCTTTTAACTAATTGTTATGAAGCTTTGCTTGATTTCATTATAATTTAACTTCAGCTAGAAGAAATATTTAATAATTTAACAATATGATTTTCCACCATAACAATACATACATTGTTTAACAAATTTTAAAAACTGGTTTTCACAGTCAGATTTTTTAGAGCTGACTCTGTGCACTGAATATCTTCTTTCAAGAATTAAAAAATATGAATTTTCGAAATATATTCAGTATTACTCATAGAGGTATATGTATTTATTGACACTGATCTGCATATTCCTGCAGACTGAGTCTGTTCCGGCTCTAGTTTTGAAGAAACATTTAGTAAGTATTTCAGTAAAATACAGAATTCCTAGATATCATTAGTGTGTCATGAGAAACGTATTAGTTATAGCATTTTATTTATGAAATGAGTTCACTTTTCTAGTTAATACACATAATTAAATTCATATTTTGTGAAGTAATAAAATGAAATACTATCTTTACACTTTTTTATTTTTTAGCCAATACATAAATCTTTTGTAAAGTGTATGTCTATGAAAGGAAAATGAGAAACTTCTAGTTTATAAGGAAGAGAACGAGGAAAAAAATGTTTTTTAAGACTTAATGCGCTGGTATATTCAGCTAAGTTTGACGACAAAACGAAAATTTTCCTATTTAGTTTCATATATAATTCGAAAATTAAATTTCTTAAAAACAAATAAATCCATTAAGGACTTGGATTTCGGTTGGTTACTCAATCAGAGAATAGCTGGATCGGGATCTTATTTGCTTATAGTCATTCATCTAGTTTAGGAATATCTTAAAAAAGTTCAGTAGAACACATTTTCGAACACAAAACATAAGTAAAATTGCTGTTGACTTACAGTTTCTGACCACAAAATAACGATTATTAAAAATATATTGCTGTATTTATTTAGCAAATTCATAAATTTGAATACTAAACGGGGGAAAATTTAAATACACGTTTTCTCATTTCATGAAATAAACTCATTTTTTAATATTTAAATTACAAATTCTATGATTCCAAAATTTTCTTAAATAGTACATGATCGTCTAGAAAGGTCTAGAAGATTATTCACTATTCTAGAAAATTTTGATCTTATGTGGAGGTGGTCGTCTTAGAGAGGTCATTTAGTAACGATGTTTACCTATGCTCTCACAAATACTATCATTTTTTTTTCTTTGGCAGTCGTCTCAGGAATGTAATCACCACCAGAAAGGAGTTACTATAGTTTTTCTTTGTGGAAATAATTACAAAGCATAAAAAAAATTTAATTTGATGACAATCAGTTAAACTCTGTATTAAACGAACTCTTAATTCTTCTCTGTACTTTTATTACCTTTACAGATACAAGCAAATATTAAAATAGGATTTTTTTCTTTTATATAAAATGAACCCTTTCGTGGCAACTGCGTGCCTAAGACTACCACCTCTGAAAGTGACCAGCATTTTTGAGAACATTAACAAACATGGATATTAGAAATCATCTATCTAAGATTATCGTCTTCAAAGAAAATCAAAATTCCTTAGAACCCTCTGTGATCGTCTTAGAGACTTTTCTGAAATGTGATGTACTTACTAGTTTTCTTTTTGAAATTATAAACGCTATGTAAAAAATGTCGATTTCAGAAAAGGCTTATATTTTTCTTTTATATGCTGAAAATTTACTTGACGGAGTCTTAATTTAATATTCTTCGTATTTCATATCTGTTAAATTTTTTAAATTGCAATAATTTTCTGCCCTAGTTAACCTATAATTTAAAGAGTAATATGGAAACCTCATTTTATGAACAGTTTTTTATGCACTTTTGCGTTATAACACTACAAAATTTACTTGTGTAATTTCATCTTATGGAAATTTTTCCTTTATCTTGTATAACTTTTGCTGCTGCTATAAATGCTGTTAAATTTCATGCTTCTGTTATAGCAAAGCTCGAAAATGTCTCGAATTTTTCAGTTATATTTAATTTCTTGTTAATACTAACACCAGCTATGTTTTAGTACTATGAAAATTCTAAGTGGAATCTCTTTATTTTTACAAATGGAAAGTTTTACTGAATACTGTGTTAATATTTTATGCAAATCAAACCTTTCAACATAGTTATTTATTTTGCTTGTTAGGTAACTTTTTCGTTATTATAAGTATAATTAAAATTTGAAAATAGGTTTTTACTACATAAAATTGTCATAAATATTTTCTAAGACTATCATCCACTGCTCCAGAGGATTTTGGTCCCCTTTGGAGGCGGTAGCCTTAAACAGATGATATACACTGCCGACGTTTACTTACATTCTGAGAAGTCGTTGTTACGTTGAGAAGTGGTAGCCTTAGGAAAGGTGTCAGCTCGGGATTGTTCATTATAGTTCCACATTTCTAATTAAATTTCGCTTTGCTGTAATGGTTGTTCTTATAACTGTTTTTTGAATCGAGACCTTAAAATGAAAAAAAAATCTGCATTTATACCCGTGCCAAATTAAATATGATAAATCATTTTTAAGGCACGAAACTCTTTATTGCAGATGATAATGTTCTTTTGGAAGTGTAGTTAGGGAGACAGTAACCTTAGGCAAATGATGTTCAGCACTGATGGTTGTTTCACTTCTATGGGAGATGGTTTCCTCCACAGATCTCGTTGTATATTTAGTTATAAGCAACGGTTCTTAGTTTAGATATTTAGGAAACATCAAAAAGTATTGCTTGTTGAGTAAAATATATTCTATTCACTGAAATGAAAGCATTCTTTTCTTTTACTTCTGTTGTCCCGATTACAGAAGTAGAACCTCAGGTCACGAATGCCTCACTTGATGAAAATTTCGATTTCCGAACAAATTACCTACACAAGAAATGTCTCAAATGTAGAAAAATGTCTCGAATTACGAACACTCTCAAGTCATCAACATATGATTTTCAAAGGTATTTTGAGATACCCATTCACAAAATTAAAATCCAGAGATTTGTGGGAAACACCATTTGGTAAAGTTTACAATTGGGTGCCCCTTGTTTTTTTGGCGATTCTTTTTTGACGCCAAGATCGGCGTCAGGAAGGCACAATTTCAAGATGGCCACTACACAAAACCAAAATAAGAAGTCAAAAAATTGAACATACTCTGTGTCCATGTGTTTCACTTAACATAAAAAGTCAGGAACCTAAAACCAACTTAAAACTATCATGGTAACCAGAAATGTGGTTTCATCGCCAAAATTGAGCAAAATTTCTCGCCAATCGAAAGGGTACCTAATTCTGCAGTCAAAACCACCATTTTAATATTTTACATCACTAAACTTCCATTAACAAATCCAGGAAACAAATCGCTTACTTAGTGATACATGCTTACAGTGATTCATGCTTACAGAAGCACGAATTAGGCCAGAAGAAAATTATGGCCAGACTAAGTTTCAATATTAGACTTTCAACGCGAAGACACCTACTGCTTTTTTTGTTATCTGTGATATTAAGTGTCAAGACGAAACGATGGACTATATAGTTAACTAGAAGTTCTAAAAGAAATAGAAGATCCATGGAGAAGTAACTAGAAGATCTTGAAAATGAACTCAATGTTGGAAAAACTTCTTCAGAAAAGAAATCTTTGTTCTCTGATGCACGAAATTGGGTAACATGCAAAGTTTTCACGTAACAGTATCACCTTGATACAGCAGTAGCAAGCAACAGTATTAGCATTTTCAATGGCAATATCGTGTCTTACTTTAGAAACATTTTAAGATATTTTTATCAAAGGAAATTTTGCATCCAAACAATAACACCTTAATTATTTTCCACTTATGCCGTCCACGTTTCTTCATACATTTACACTAAAATTAGATTTAATTTTCATCAGTTTTACCTGCTTGATATTATGCTTGTCTTTCTTGTTTTATATTTACTGCTTTTTATTGATTCTGAGTTATGAAACTTGTGCACAAATTACCGTTATAAAGTGTAAATATCGGATCATCTGTAGAACAAGAACGAATTAATGCAGTTTACATTAATTCAAAGGGGGATAATTGTTTCGGTTGACGAACAGCCTTCAGAAACGAATTAGATTCGTGAACCGAGGATTCGCGAGGCACACCTCTTACAGGCATTCTCACAGATCAAAATGCAGCCAGTTCCCTGTTTGCAACATGTATCTTAATTAATCAAATCATTTTAAAGGAAAATATGCTATCACACGTTTAAGAATAAATTTCGGAAAGGAAGGTAACTTATGTTAGTGTAATACGCGCCATTTTTCGAATAACAAATGTGACTATTGAAAGTTACAGGATGTTCGGAGTGTGATATTTGCTGGATAACCTCAGAAGGTTAAATTGAATCCTTTTGTAGATGGTGAATTACTATAAATATAAACTTAAATATAAAATTCATTGAGTGCCTCGTGGGGACCACCTCTGCAAGGCATCCACCTGTGAAAGTGACCAGTGTTTATGAGAGCATAATTAATAGTCGTTACTGAGCATTGCCACTTAATGCAATTTCGACCATAAAAGAATCGAAATCCCTTGCCATGTGAGTAATCTCCTTAAAGAGTGCCATATGAATACCGTATATTTTAATTATAGTAGTATAATAGCCAAGATCATAGCATAAACTCTTATGAAAAATATAAAGAATTACCTGTTAAAGTTTTTTTTAATTAAGGAGCTATCTGTAAAACGTGTAGTTAAAACATTCCGGAATCCAAAAAGGAGTCAGGAAAATCTGAAAAATCAAACCAGGATTATAAAAAAATTTCTAAAACATAAAAATAAATTAAGTGTATACAGCCGTTAATCATGGATTTAGTAAGTGCATTCAAACGTGTAATGAAATTGATATATACACGGATGGTTCGGGGTTAGAAGATACTGTTGGGTTAGCTTAAGTTATTTATTATCACGGTATTGAGATCGAAACTAAGAAATTAGACTGGAAAGATGTAATTCAGTCTATCAAGCTGAACTGCTTGCCATTCAAAAATCCTTAGAATGGATTAATAAAAATCTTAGACAATCTTATAGAATTACTATTAACTCTGACTCCATGTCCTTGCTTCAGGCTCTCTCCAACCCTGTTCATCAGAATTCAAATATTCAGATTATTAAAATATTGTATGCACAATTGGGGAAGAGGAACCAAATATTGTTTAATTGGGTTAAAGCCCATGTTGGTTATTTGGGCAATGAGAGGGCGGATGCCTTAGTCAAAGAGGCATCCATGGATAAAGAAAATGAAGTAATTGATGTTCAGGCCTCAAAACGGAAATGTATTAACGTTATGAAAAACCACATTTATGAAAATTGGAGAACTCAATGGGAGCTCTCTGCGCGTAATACTGGTTATTTAAAGCCATTGGTTTCAAAGAAAAATATGAAAATTATAAGCGATATTGACTTAAACCAATTAATTTCTGGGCACGAAAGGTTTCAGAGTTATTTAAAAAGATTCAACTTACAGGCCAATGAGAACTACCTTGTTTGTCGTAAATTAGGAGATAATAAGCACTTTATTGAAGAATGTGGTCTAACCAGAAATATTGAAGGTGCAAGTTTAGAATTTATGGAAAGAGGAATTGTCAGAGCAAAAGAGACGGCCAGGCAAATTATGCAGATAATTAACAGTAATAAAGAGGCCATAGGTATTTATTAATTGGCTCTATGTTTGGTAGATTTTTATGTGTGTGTGTGTGGATGTATGGTTGTGTATGTTCTAATCCTAATATTTATTTTTAATTTTTGTTATTAACCCACCAGTTTGTTTAGTTTGAATTTCTTCTTTCCTTGTGTGTTCGATAGTAGGTGGGTTTTTTTTTTTTTTTTTTTTTTTTTTTTTTTTTTTTTTTTTTTTTTTTTTTTTTTTGTTTTTTTTTTTTGTTTGTTTTGTTTTGTTTTATTTTTTCTACTGGCACAACCCTGATAGGATCATAAGACAAACTTAGATTTGCAAGGTGGACCGGGCTGCGCCCTTACATTACATTACAGCCGTTAATAATCACTTAATTACGTATTGAATTCTATCAAAAGACAAGATTAATATTAAAAAACATTGTCTTTTTCTGTTTTGAAGAGTGTTCCAACTTTGAATGTAAATTCAATTTACATAATCAAATGAACTTATCTCCCAAATAAACTGCTTAAAATACAAGTAAGTTGTTAATAATATTTTTCTGTTAATTACAGTATATGTTATTCTTTTCTCCACTATTTCTATAAATGCTATCGGATTCATTGCGATTTTGAGTGAACCGAGACTGTCGTTCCCAGTATTACTCCGGTAAATCGGACTTCACCTCTACCACATTTTACCATTTTTCTAATAAAATATAGTGTTGTGTAATGAACTCTCTCATAGCAACCAATTAATTTCATCACTTCTGAAAAATGGTCAATATTTCAATATAATATTCAATGATATAAAATGATATCAATATTGAATATTATTTCTCTGAGAAGGCTACCTCTAGAGTAGATTAAAGTTACCTGGAACCGTAGCTGATCGTTTTAGAGCAAGTTTACTATAATTATTTTGCATATAACATCACTTAAAATTTGTTTTTTACCTCAATAGGAATATGACATTCGTAACCTCAAGAGCAACGACTTCAATCTTGGGTCTAAATTTCGTTCCAGATTTAAAACACGCCCTCTTAGGGGTTCACAGCTCGTTACTGAAGAACATGGTCTCCACATGCGTAATTTTATGAAGAATGAAAAGAAGGCCATCACACAGAAATTCAGCCCAAAACACTTAAGTGTGGTGAAGAATGAGATAAAAAATTCACCACCTTTTATAAAGAAGATTTTTGTACCTAAAATTCTACATCCGCTAACACGCACTGATATCAGAAATTCTGAGAACATTCGAAACAATGTTCTTTCAAAAAATGGTGATAAAGGTAAGCAGATTAGTACCAGCATATTTGATAGTACAACAAACAAGTACGAAAATCTCAAATATAACTTTAAACAAAAAAATGGGAACTTATTGGTAAATTCCAAATCCGAAATGAATGGAAATTTTTACAATAAACATCTTCGCCAAAAAACCTCAAAAGAAAGTAAATCTGAAAACATAACTGGTTTTCAGATCCCAAGACATATGAAAGGCTTCAGAAGAGGTAAAAATAAACATAACTATTCTCAACTTTCGCATGTGAAAGAGCAAACACCAGTTTCAGAAGAATATAAATGTAATCCACATATGCTAAATATGAAAGGCTTCGGAAGGAATAAATGGAAAAAGAATAAGAACTTACGGCAAAGTTTTCATGAAAGAATACAAATAACGAATGCTGTTACCAGTGAAGCGTATCGAGTCGTTAATCAGAAAGAAAAACTGAAAAAAGGATTTGGAAATTCTGAATTTGAAGTATATTCCACTACAGGTGTAGAAATGTACGTTTATCCTAAACACTACTCAACATACGCCATCAGAACTACTCGAGTACCTAATAGACTCGTAGAAGATGCTCAAAATATTCCAAATATCGGCATAAACGACAGGCATTACATAAAAGTAATTAAATTTCTTAATCTTTCAAACAACATAGATTTCCCTATTACATTCAGTTTAGCTAAAAATGACTGCAAAATCAGTGCTTGCAAAAATTTGGCAATTAATACTACAGACATAAGCATCAATAAAAGCCATAAACTTAAACTCGTGTACAAAACGGAAGAAGTGTATCCTTCAACAAATTCGAATGCACCAAAACTGAATTTCAAGAAAAGGCTGCAGGTGATTAGATTACCTATAACAAAACCCTGGCTTGAGAAAGGTAGTTTGAGAGTTTCTCAGCTGATGTCTTTGGGTAACGAAAATAGTAAAAGAAATATAATTAAAAATGGAGAAATTAACTATAAAAAAATATTGCCTGATATGGAGCAATATACTTTGACAGGCTTCAAAACTCAAAAGTCAAGAGTGAACCAACATTTACGTAATATACAATATCACGAAAGATACGGTTTTAATGCAAATAAATTTAAAGATAGAATGCACTTCGACAGACGAATGCAATATCGAGAAAGGTTCAATTCAGACGCCAATAAATTTAAATTAAAAATGCGCTTCCACACACTAAAGAATCTGAGAGGCTTCAGAAAACATACGACTGAACATATTCCTTCCCTACTGCTTCATAGACAAGAACAGTCAGGAAATACAAATAATTTTGGATACAACCCACGCACAGAGGAGATGAAAGGATTTCGAAGGTATAAGTTAGGCGTGAATAATGGTGTATGGCGTAAATTGTATGAAAGAAGACGAACTTCAAATCCATTCATTTTCCAAACAAGTGCAAAAATTGATCCACAGACAAATTGGCAAGAAAAATTTGAAACATTTAAAGGAAACGTTACTAAAAAGGCACAAAATTATCTTTACCCTAAAGAATTCTCAACAAATCACACTAAAAATCCTGTTTTAAAAAAACACTTCGATGAAAATAAGAAAGTTTCGAATATTTATCTGAATGATAGTCTTCAAGAAAAGTTAATTAACGTTTTTAATCTTTCAACCAACACAAAACTTTTTGATACTTTAAACAATATAAAACTTTCTAACATAACCCTAAAGGACAGGAAAGAAACATATCAAAAGACTTCGGTGTTCACCTCTACTGAAGTCGGGAAGCATCATCTCCGATTTACGTATGAAGCAGAAAATATTCAACCTTCAACAATTCTCAGTACATCAAATACTAATCTCACTAAACTCCCTTGGTTGAGAGAATTATCTTCAAGCAAACTCAACAAAGAAAACAATAGTTTAGAAATTTCGCAACTCATGTTTAAGGCTAACAGTGATATTAAAAGGAATGTACTTGAAGAGGCCAGCTCTCAGGGAGCTTCAGAGATAAACAACGAAAAAAACCAGATTACCTTTGATCTTCAAAATGACTCTTTGTCCCATTTCATCACGTCTCATCCTGTAGCTTCTTATTTGATTCTCTTATTTTTGGTTGTAACTTTAGCTGCTTTTTCTGCTGTATCCTACTGCGCTTTCAAATTCAAATTCGGCTACTACGGTGTCAGTTCGAACAAAGGACTTAATAAATCCAATTTTTTAAGAAAAAAAAGGAAAAGCCATTTAGAATTCGGTTACAAAAATCCATTCGAAGTAACTGATGATAGTTTTGATTACGATGTAGAGAAAAGGTTATTGGATATTAAAGAGATATCAAAGAAGTCTGAAGAGTTGGGAAAAGGAATTTCATTTTTCAGTATTGGCAGTGAAACTAATTTGAGTGAGACAGACGCGATCGAAAAGACGCAAAAGCGCAGCAAAATGAAGAGTGCAAAAGCAATGATCTCACCGCCTATATCAGGAGCCAAAAATCCAAATAATGTATCCTTAAATACTGTTGCTAAATCTGAGTCTCATCCTTTGCCGCCAAGTGAAAAACTTTTAAGACTGCATCGTCGATTCTTGATCACTACTAATTCCAGTTCTGAATATACAAAATGCATCTTTCCCACTTCAAATGTCATTGATCGCAAAGAAAGTAAGAAGCAAGACTATCAAAAGCCATAAAATAATTTCAAGCATCTATTCTGTATTTCCTAGAACCTTTTAGACGTCCTCATTTCATGTCATTAAATCCGGAGAAGCGAAAGGCGTCTAAACTAGAAACCCCGAAGCAGATTTCTTCGCAAAGACATCTTACTTTGCCATATGAAAGGCTCCTGGCGTGAAACAAAATTTCATTTTTCAAGAATCTTTGCACGTCTAATTTTAGCATTATTAGGGAACGTATTCATTCCTTCTGCCGCTTTTATGTTTTAAAAGGAAAACCGAAGTTTCAGGATTTTAATTACTGCTTGTCTTATAATTTTTATTCATGTTTCCTTATTCTTATAGAAACAAAAATAGCTTATATATTTGTTTTATAAAATAATTTCATGTTAATTTTGAAGACCTTTTTGATGTTTAATAAAATTTAAATTATAAACAATGTTTGAAATATAGGCACTAAATGCAATGTTTTAATCTCAAATTTACAAAAAATTCACCCTAGAATACCACAGAAAATAGACAGTTTAAAAAGACAATTATTTAACTTTTTTCTCGTTAATTTTGTACGAACGTCAATCAAACTTTTATTTTATACACTTCTACCACAAATCCCTTTTTAGTTGTAGAGACATTAAGGTATTTTTTTAAAGCAGAAGACATGAAAAATGAGCGATGTCCTCGCCAGGACTCGAACCACGGACCTCTCGAATAGGCGTCGAGCGTACTGACCACTGCACCACGAAGGCATGCTATGAAGGCGAGAGAAATACCTTATATGCTCTGTCTTTTAAAGGGCATCTAGGAATTAGAGGACCCAGTCACTAAATCCTGGTGATGGAGAATCATCATCCACCACCTTTTTGGTTCGGGAGCCACTGTAGAGACATTAGACTTTTTTCAAGGTCAGGAAACGTAAGAAATGAGCAATGCCTTCGCTGAGACTCGAACCACAGACCTCTCGAATACGCGCCGAAAGTGCTGACCACTGCACCACGAAGGCATGCTAAGAAAGCGGGAGAAATACCTTATACAGTAAAAAAAAGAGAGAGAGAGACAGAGGGAAAACAATTTGCATTCTGCATTCTTTTTATCTTTTTCATTTTCCATGTTAACAAAATATCAACCATTAGATTTTACTTGGACTGTGTAACATCTACTAACAATTTTAATCTTCTTATCTTTCAGTAATAGTTACAACTTACAGTTAGTTCGTGGAAACCAAGACATTTTTCAGTATTATAAGATTTAATAGGAAATGAAAATTACTAAAACTCAGTTTGCTTTGTAATTTAATATTATGAAACAAATTAATTATGCATTATTAATATAATCTATTGTTTATCTGTGGATGCAGCATATATTGCTATTAAAAGAGGGTTTATCTATAGTTTACTTATTACTGTCAGTTATATACTATTACGAATTAGTCGCCAAACTTGGCCACCATTTGGTGACATTTGGGTCCGGTTTCTGTATAACTGTAATTTGCTCAATATGTACGTAATTGTAACTCTATCAGACTGTGTGACTCTGTATGCCTTCCAGCAATTTCGAGAAATTGAAGGTACGGTAAATTTCTCGTTGGACGGGGGAAAATAATACAAAGAAAGAAAGAAAAAAAAGCATGAGTTCTCAGGTTTTAATTCAAAATTAACTTCGGAATACTGAGAGACCTCCGTGCGAGCTTCGCTGTTTAGATGCGCTTTGCACTGCGTTGTGTTTAACGCTCTCAGTTGTAGCTGAATTGTGTTTAACGCTGAAGTTGTAACTACTTATTGTGTTCTGTTATATTTAGAATGAAGAGAGAAGTTATATATTTGTTATACTGGTTAATATATTGATATATGTTAATATTAAGAATGAAGAGAGAAGATATAAGTCTGTTATATTGAGAAGGAAAAGAATAATACGAAGAGCTGTACGAGCAGTTTTGTGGAAAGTTACAGAACTGCAAATGCTTCTGTTGAGAAAATAAATTTTATTAAGCATTATCGGTTCCATGAGCATTCAGTCCATGACATTATCCAAGTTATTTTTATTTGCTACATCATATACGTACTATAAATTTAAAGACGTAAAAAGAACTATTCGTAACATACAAAATATAATGTTTCTTTCTGTAATTTATGAAGATACTTACGTTTTGAATAAGCTAGCTTATCACGTCATGAAAATTCACTTTCAGCGTTAAATCCTTTTCAGTTACTGAAACAGCAAGACATGTTAAGCATTTTTGCAAGATATATTAAATATATTAATAATGACAGTTTGCCTCAATAGTTTTTCACGGTTGATTCAATAAAAAGTTATCTTTTTACTGAGCTGTTTACGCCAAGGGACAGAAAACATTTTCAGTGCAGTTGTTAAAGTTTAAGTAGAATCCTTTTTTTCCTTTTGTACGTCCACATATTGGTAGATCAATTTTTAAATAAATAGCTTCAACTGGAAAAGTCAGCTGCCGTTTATAGTCTTACATATAAAAGGGAATTTTAAGTTAAAATAAATGAAAATAATAGGTGTTGTTGTCAGTTTTCAAAATTAAATTTTTACTGCTAAATAAAACCTAAACTCACCTGAAAATAAATCATTTTTGAATGCTTCAGAGTTTTTTCTACATTTCCTTTTCAACATAAGCATAAACATGGCAAAAAGGTTAAATTTCTCTGTTTCAACGTAACAGAAAATTATTAAAATATTAAAAAGAATAATATCGTCTAATGAAATTTTAAAAAAGGGGGAAATACAGAAGACTACAGTTTCTAATGTTACTGCACAATTTCATCATTACCGTTAAATTTTATTTTTGAAGTATCCATTAGTTTTAGAAACATTGCAATTGTTACATTACATTAGTGTTAGAATCATTTTTTTTATTATTATACTACTGGTGCAAAATAACACTTGTAACAAAATCTGAATTAGGAACACCAGGAAATCATAATTTAAATGTTACGTTAATGATCAAGGATTTTATAATATGGAAGATAGTTGAAAAGTATGGGACTCGTGCATTCGCAACGATTTCTGATCTTTATTTGAATCAGAACAAAACAGTTTAGTCACATTTTGTCTGTTATGATATAAATTCAGCTGCATGTGAACAATAGACATGAATAAAAACTTTCGAAAGGGTTATGTGATGCAAATGAAAGTAGAACCTTGAATCTACAAAGTTTTTAGCTTAAAAGAAGGACTATTAAATTCCTTTTGGGATTTTGCGTTGGTTCATTATAAAAATCTGAATCACTTTTCAAATTGCTGCCACCAAATATTAGAGCCCTGTATTATATTTAAAAAAATTAAATAATGAAGAATTTGCATGAATATATGTATGTTTTTGCATTGTGAAAAAACAACGGTATCTAGAGACATCAAATTTTGAATAACATAGTCCTCCACTCGAATATGAGCATCTAGAAATCCAAATTTGGAAATTTTTTTATTATCTATTTCATATTTTGTAAAACTTAAGCGAATTTTTAAGTAACAAATTCTACTATTTCAAAGCGTTCCATTAACATTAACATCGCGTGCATCTTCAAGCCCGGATATTTTGTCCGTGAGGTTTCTTTACATTTTTTACAGGTATTATGTTGGTAACGCAGCAGCGGAAAGACTGTCTAAACGGTATTTTGTGTCGAATCGCTTTGAATGAATGTCAAGAACTTCAAAATCCTGACGTTCATTCAAAATCCTTCAAAGTTTTCACAAAGAACGTCTAACGGTATTTTGTGTTGAATCACTTTGAATGTCTGTACAACTTTTCATATCCCATTTTGAATCCCCCGTGAAAAGAAACGTCCCTTTAGGCGTAATATAAATTTTGAAAGCTTTCAGATTTTGTTTTATTTTTATTATTATTATACTACATAACAGATGCATGAAAGGCACTCTGTATTCTAACAGTTTAGTAAGTTCTATTATTCTCTTTCGAAGTTTACGTAATTTATAAATTCTTATTTTTCAACTACTATTTGGAAAAACTCATACAGCACAGCACATGTGGTTTATGTTAAAGTTATCTGAAGTTAAATCTTTATGATTTATTTGAGTATGACTTAATCGGGAGGGAGGGAGGAAGTTGCAATCTGAAAACTTCAGATTACAGTCTAATCTCTAATACCTCGATGATTTTTACACTAAAGTTTTATAACGTTAAAAAATACACAAAATGTTTTATTAAACTAACAAATTGCAGTCCGATCGCAGATTTTAGTGTAATACCATCTCAAAAAATTTTAGGCTAAGCTTTTATAGCAGGTATATTGGTTTAAGATTTAGTTTTCCCAGAAAGTAAAGATATAAACATAAAATCTCATACTTAAAATAAATTATTCAAAATAGAAAAGACAAATATTAAAAAAAATTATTATGATGTTATTTTATTCTAAATTAATATTACATCGAAAAATGAGCCTTTTTTAATGAAGAATTTACTCAAGACTGAGCTGTGTATTTATTTCACTGGATTATGTGCAAAACAATGGCATAATATTTGTGTGAACGAATGGGGCCACAGGAAGTTCGGGAAATTTCCCAAAGCGCTGGTGGTTCTGATGCCGCCTTGTCACCTGATATCGACAGTTTAAAAAGGGATGAAGTAGCTGTAAATTCATATAACACAACAATAAATTTATCAGAGAAAAAAAATAATGACACTCTTTTATCTTAAAAAAAAATTCGAAAGATAAAGTTTTGATGGGCGTATTAATTTTTCATCTTAATCAAGTGCTAGTTAGTTCATCGAAATTCATACCTGTTGGATCTAACCTTTATGAAATTACATAGAAGCGACAGACTTTTTGTGCTCCGTCACCCGAAGAACGATAGCCAGTTGTTCAGTCATTTAAAATTTTCGATGTCAGTAAACAAAGTGAAAAAATCTGCAGTGCTCTCGCCGGGATTCGAGCTCCGGACTTCTCGAATACGCACTTACCGTGTTTCCAGTTACGCCACACAGGTACGCTGAAGAGAGGAGAAAATACCTTATATTCTCCCCCCCCTTTTTTTTAAAGGGCAATTGGGGATTAGAGGACCCAAACTCCAAATCCTGGTGGTGACAAATTATCGTCCACACACTTTTAGTTTAGGCGGCACTTGTAGAATCCTTTTTAGAATTTTTTCGAAGGCAGGAAACTGAAGAACTTAGCAATATCCTCGCGGGATTCGAACTCCGGACCTCCCGTATACGCGTCATGCCTGATTCCATTTACACCACGAAGGCATTGGGAAAGGAGGGAGAAAATACCTTATCCGGTCATAATAATCTCACTACCTTCATGCGAGTCGCGGAGACTTTGACGAGGTAGAAACCTTCATGCAGATACTCTGGCATCTTGATGGAGTTGTTTCTTGCATATAAAACAAAATTTAAAAGGGTGCAAGAACAAAAGTGTCTTGGTGAAAGATGGTCAACTTGCACAAATTTACCGGTACCGTTATGAAGAGGCACTATTACGCAGGTCTGCGTAGCCACCAGGACTAATCAGCATTCAGAAACATGAGGTTTAGTACAAAGAAAATTGAATAAAGTTTAAAATGCGGAATATATATCTGTGACTTGTACGTTTATCTCTATTAACAAACCCTCAACTCACATAATAACATTTTAAGGACAAATTAATTTCAATTTAAAATTGATTTATAATTTATTACCTTTTGGGATTCTTAAAAGGATTTGTCATTTTATTTTTTAATTATATCTGTATTCGAATTTCTCTTTATGTTTGAAAATTATAACAAAATAAAAATGTATGTTCCATTAATTATTTCTGTAAGTAGTTTTTAAGTATCATCATCTTCAAAGTATCAAATTTTAAGGGCACTGAACTAGCCGAGTTCGTTAAGTCAATCCCATCCGCTCCCTAATATTTGGTTCTTTTTCTCTCACTTCTCCTCGGCAAAACAAAATAATGGAAGTGCAGTTTTTTTCCAACTAAAGAGAAAGCGAAATTTCAAAATGCACTTATTTTTAGCCCAAAGGGACAATTTGCCCAGAAGGGCTGGCTATTCGTTTCGTTTCGGCATTTTGCGTCGTCCACTATAAAACGGCGTTTCATTTTTAAAATTGTTGCCACCAAATATTAGAGCCCTGCAATTACATTTAAAGGAATTAAATAATAAAGAATCTACATGAATGTATGTGTGCTTCTTGCATTGTGAAAAAAAGGCTACCTAGAGACATCAAATTTTGAATAACGTAGTCCTCCACTCGAATATGGGCATCTGGAAGCCTAAATTTGGAATATGGAATTTGTTTTATTATCTATTTAATACTTTGTAAAACTTTAACGAATGTTTGATTAACAAACGAAGCGATTTCAAAGCAACATTGTATGGGCAACAATGGCAACACTGTACGAAAAAAAAGAAAAAAAAACATTTTTTTTATCTCCAGCGCGTGAGATTGTGTACTGGAAATTCTGAAGGTATGCTCTTTTTAAATATCTTGCGATATTGCTGTTGAATTGAGTTTTATGGTATAAGTGAGAAGAACATGATACTTAATGAATAAAGGTAACACACAAAAAGTTAAAAAAACGCCCCATTGGAAATAATATAAAAACTAAAAGCTTTCAACTTTTTTTTTCACAATAAAATCTGTATTAACAAAATTTAAATTATTTCAAATAAGTTTTGAATTTATATTTACAAAAATTTACTTAAACAGTAGCAATAATATCGCGAAGAGAAAAAAAAAACTTCAAATTTATATTTCCTGTTTGAAGCCTAAAGTTTCGTTACCTGTAAAACATTTTTGTAGGTTACACTTTTAAGTCAAATACACTGACACCTGAATAATAAATTCTTAAACTGATGTTTCTTCCAAATAGTTCTAGCATGTTTACTTAATCAATAAATGATTTACATTAATTTAAAATTAAATAAATAAATTATGAAACGTTTCTAAGTTTTCCGATAAAATTTACCAAGCTGAACAAAATCCTAAAGAATAAAGAATAACAACCTAGTCTGTTTTTCTTATTACTACATTTTTCTTCGAAGCATAAATAAAAATCCTTCATTTGCATGTAAATAATTATAAACTTCTTCATTTCTTACAACAGCTTGGAAGTCAATAACGTTTCGATTCTGATAATATTTAATAGCCTTATCGAGAAATTGCTAGAAATAATCTTTGTTGCGAGCTCCATGATTTATATTTGTCAACGATATTGAACAACCGTTGTTTTCCTTTTATTTTAGACGGAGTTTTGTTTTTGCAGTTTGGCAACAGTAAGAAAGATTAGAATAATGATTTTTAAGTGTGTAAGTAAATAAAGTTTTGGCTTTCTTGAGCAAGAAAATGTAATTATTTATTTAAAATACTTTTTTTGAAGAGTTATGAAATGGAGTCAGATTTAATTTAAAGGCGAGAACTACTGAATGAAATAATTATCAGGTAGATTCAACGCAATAATCTTCATCTTGGACTGTAGATGCTCATGAGTAAAACGAGTTCTTTTCTTATTAATTTCCAACTGTCAATAAAAGCTGTTCATTTAAAATAATAGATTCTTCTTAGCGCAAAAATTCGTAACTGTGTTCATTTATTTTTTGAGAAATACGAATGAAAGTTAATAAAAAGCTTTATCTTCAGATCAATGAATAATAAGATTTATTTCATATTGTAAATTAATTAGTTCCATTTATAGATTTTTCCATGTGTTATTCATATTCTTCCAAAATGGAAATGAAAATTACGCAAACTCACACCTTCAAATAACAAAAATCTTGAAACCTTTGCAACACCAATATTTGAAATATTTTTTATTAATTTATTAGTCCAAACGGGCAATTTGCCCTGAAGGACTATTAATTTCGTTCTGGCATCTTGCGTTGAAAACTATAAACGGCGAATTTCAATTTTCAAATTATTGCCGCCAAATATTATCACCCTGTATTATATTTTAAGAAATTAAATAATGAAGAATATGCATGAATGTATGCATGTTTCTCCCATTGTGATAAAACAACGGTCCTAGAGCCATCAAAATTTGAATAGCATAATCTTCCATAGAATATGGGCATCTGGAAGCCCAAATTTGAAATTTGGATTTTATTTTATTATCGATTTCATATTTTGCAAAACTTTAACGAATTTTTGATTAACAAACTGAAAGGATTTCAAAGCGAGCAATGGCAACGTTGTACAGAAAAAATATTTTTATCTCCAACGCGCGAGCCTCTGTATAGGAAATTCTAAAAATATGCTCATTTTAAAATTATTTTGCGATATTGCTGTTGAACTGAATTTTATGGTTTGAGTACGTAAAACATGATATTTAATAAACAAAGGTAACACACAAAATGTTAAATAAACACCCCTTTGGACGCAATTTAAAATCTCAAACCTTTCAGGTTTTTTTTAGATTTTTAATTTTATTTATTTGTTTATTTATTTATCATTTAATGATGAACACAAAATTTGAATTTTATAATTACTGAAGGCTGGCATGCATTTTTTCTGCAGCTATTATTTACACTTTACATTAAAACTATATTTTTATTTATTTTATTTTATTTTATTATTTTTTTATTTCCTCATACTTAGTGGATTTTTAGCAAAAGAATACTAACAATATCAGGCTTCTGTTATTCAACCATTCGTCATCTCAAATAGATAGATGATATGTTATGCTTTATTTTGACAAGCGGATAAAAAATTCTCATGCATTATTAGTGTCTTACGGGAAAAGAGATACAGCAAAACTGAAACCCCAAAATGTCACATATCGCAGTTTAAAAATACTCGATTTTTAGGTTAATGAAAGATAGACCCACCCCTGTCACGCGTTCTGCTTTTATCGATTCTCAAGACACCTGTACCTGATATTGGCGAACTTTCGAAACGGATCTTCACCAAATGGCGCAATAATCTGGGAATTCGGCAACCCGCTCAGGGCACATTTTGCAGCAACCATACAAACCTGATTGGGCTATCGACTTTTCCATTACTCTTCTGCTCCTTTCCCGACCCAAAGTGACGTCACGTCCCGTCACATCACGCGGTGGCCGAGCGTGACTTTCGTGACGTCATTCGCCATCATTGATCGACACTGCAGCCGCACCTATCGTTGATTGGACGAAATGATCGTCGAGGTAGTCCCATTGTACGTTTACACGTACAAGGAAAGTGCATGACTGAAGGAATTCATGTGATATCTAGTTTTAATAATATTTCATCTTAGTCAGCGATGTTTGGCATCCTTTACCTTGATTCACAAATAACAATAAGGGCAAGTAATACTTCTGCAATGGCTAAAACAAAGAACTTTCTTTTCCGCATTGTCATTATACTACAAAAATAAACCTTAGGGTACACAAGGAAACGTAAATGCAGAATTGGGCATAAGAGTAATGACATAAGAGGCATTATGACATAAGAGTAAAAAGGAATATGCAAACTATAATAAATGTGAAAAATAAGTAAGAGAAGCAGAGATCCAGTATTTATTAGTGTGTGTGCTGTACTATGATCAGCTGTATTCAAAACATGGAGATATGAAAAAAATTGAAAGCGGATTTTAATCTTATCATCGAATATTAGGATTTTCTCATCCGTCCAAAACAATAACAAATTACTTGTTTTTAAACGGTAAACAGTTCTAAAATATTACAAAATCCTATTCTTTATACACACAGTGAAAGCTCTCTTGGCGACCACTGCTGAAAGCGACTGTCATTTCTTTAAACACAAAAATCATCGATACTGATTTTTCATAAACAGTAAACCAAAATTAGCTGTAAACGTGGGCGGTCATCTTACGGCATATACATGCAATGAAATCTCCTCTCTCAAACAGTCAGTATTTCTGAAAACTAAAGAAGCAAGGCGACCTCCTCCTACGAAAACCAAAGAATCTGGAGCCAGAGGTGACCATCTTAGGGAGGCTTCACTCTAAACAAAGCCAGGACAAATCAGGTGAACAATTACAAGGGGCGTCAATTTAGCTTGGAAAAGTTAGAAACTGATTTTAAAAAGGAAATTATGGTTGTTAATTTTCACATAGAAACGTAGATTTAAAACATCGTATTTTGAGTAACAAAACTTCATCAAAACTATAACAATTTGCAAATATTACATTCTTGATGCATCTTTCTTTCTGTCTGATGTATAACTGAGTCTCTAATTTCGCCATTGTATGAATATATAAGCCACGTTTCTGTCCTGTTGTATCCGCATTTAATTTCTCTCAGAACTATGCAGTTGATTTCATTTACGTTAGTCTTAAAATAGGTATACATTTGTTGTTAAACGGATTAAAAGCATCGGCGCCTTAGTTTAATTTTTCTTTAGACTTTGAAATGTAAAGAAAGAAGTGAAGACTTTTCAGATTTGTTTCGTACTTTATAATAAAGCAACAAAATGAATTATTTATTATCGAAAAAATAAATAAAAGGGTTTTAAATTTTGAATTTTATTGTGGAAAGTCAAGACAAACCATTTCGGCTGATTTTCAAACTGCAAAAACACCAATATTCTCCAACAGTAGTAATACCGAAAAACATTTCCTAATACTGGTAATAATCGTAGTAAATAAATATTGGATTATTAAACTAACTATAATAAAATAAAAATCTTACGAAAATATTCACATTTTCGTTAAAATAGAAGTAATGTTGTAAAACTTTGGTAATTATCCGTAATATATCTAAAGCTTTATACTTTTGTTTATATCTACAGGTGTGAATCCAAAATGGTCATACATTACCTACGATATATAGATTGTCGGGAGGTAAAAGACTTTAATTCTTGGGGAATTTATAGCATATCGTATCAGTGTGGCTTAAGTTACATTGGCCAAACGAAAAGAGCATTAAAGTTTCGCATAAAAGAACATGAATCTTACGTCCGAAAAGGCGAAATTAAAAAATCTTCAATAGCTAATCCTAGTTGGAAATTCAATCACAATTTTGATTTGGGTTCTGCTAAAATTATCCAGAAAGCTGGTTCTCTTAGGGAATTGGATTTTCTTGAAGCTTTTCATGTTCATAAAAATTTATTCTGTATAGTCAATGACTTCAATTCCAATCCAGTCTTGCCTAATGCCTTCAAAATTCTACTAACTTAACCCTTCATTTTTCGTTACTATTTCTGTCGACAGATGGCGCTATCGGCGTTTCCACTGGTCTCCTGTAGGCTATGAATATGATCGACATTCGCTTTCTCGCTTTTGCAGAATCTTTTGCTTCTGATGTAGGAGGACAAGATTTGCCCACGAAATCGATTGGGATTTTACAAAATCTACGCCGAATACAAGGTTGTCGATTTGATTATTTTATTTTCCACGTCGGCGCGTTTCTCTTGCATCTTCAGGGCACTCACTATTTGTACCTTTCTCCAATCTATATACATGAAGGGAGGTAATGTTTTCGGTACAAAAATTCGATAATGAGTCTTCAGTGTATGAATAGGAATTAGGGTCCTCACAAAATATTTTTGCTGATTTTGCATTGATGTCTGCCTGTCTCTGTGTCTGTTTGCGTGATGATTTTTTTGTTAACGATAACTCTTATATGAGACTTTCAAAAATTTCAGCTTTCCGTATTTAAGCTTTCTACATTCTCATAAAGAGTTCATTACATTTTGCGTAAAACTGGACAACTGGAAATGGTTAGGTTAGGTTAGGTTATTCAATTATGGCAAAGCACACGAGGGCTATCTGCCTAAAGGGAGGGATGTCTTCGTGGAGGACTTTCTAAGGGAAACTGGCTCCAACTGGAAATGACAGCCTTAACAGGTTTCAATGGGCTACCGGAAGTGGTACTTTAATTAATTGAAGCTCATAACAATTTTTAATGAAAAAACTATGTAAAAGTATAATCCGAAACGTTTTAGTTTTAGTATTTAAGATATACCAAATATAAATAATATAGCAAATATTAAAAAAAGAGAGATAGAATGGCAAAAATTAGCACGCTGTCTGGAATTCGAAAGATATGCTGATTTTAAAGATCTTGTAACTTTATTGCTGAATTTTACGTGACATAAATACGAAACAGTGGAATAAATCTAAAATGACATAAAGTTGGTCATCTTATTAAGGAAACTCAATAATAATATCAAAAACTTTGAAAAAGAAATGTATGGTAACATTTAATGGTTATCGGGAATTCTAATGATAGGCTGCTTTTAAAATTTTTATGATTGTTAAGTCATTGATTTGTGAAGCTGAAATACTATATTACCAGAGGGATATTCAACGATCGATGTGGTATTTTCAAATCAAAGCATGAGAACGGATGTCTACATGAGCACATATAGTTATAATTGCCCATTGTATGGAAGAATTAAATAATAAAATACAGTATGGGTTGGTTTGATTTATTTAATTGTAGCAAAACATTTGACAGTTATTTGCCTGAGGGGGATGCCTTCGTGGAGGACTTTTTAAGGGAAACCTGTTCGTATACACATTACAGATGGGAAAAAACATGAAACCACCATGCAACCAGCTCGTTCGCCGGACTGAACTACCAGTGTTTAGCGACTTTAACGTTTAGCCGCTGGTCGGCTAGCAAAACATGAGTAGAGTTAATGATTATCCATAGAATTCATGAGCCCAAAGCCATAGAATTTGTAAGTAAATTAAATTTTATTTACAAACGATCAAACGCTAGTGATAGTTTATTTAAAGTTATTTGTCATGTTAAGACACGAAAATAGCAATCATGTACTTGGCCACATCAGGGTTTTTTTTTTGTTTTTTTTTTCAAAGCAACACAGCTGGTGGTAAGTAAATATATAATATTTATATAAATTAAAAATATGTAGCATTTAAGAAAATATATTAAAAATTTCATATGATAGTTTATTATTTTAGCTTAAAAATAACAGTTTCCGAGAGATATATACTTTATTTTCTTTTTAGTCCAAAGGGGCAATTTGCCTAGAAGGACTATTAATTTCATTTCGGCACTTTGCGTTGATTTACTTCAAGCGTTGTTTCCATTTTCAAATTGTTGCCACCAAATATTATCCCCCTGTATTATATTTAAAGAAATTAAATAATGAAGATTTTGCATAAATGTATGTATGTTGCTCGCATTGTGATAAAGCAACGGTAGCTAGAGCCATCAAATTTTGAATATTGAATGTTTCCACCCGAAATTTGGGCATCTGGAAGCCCAAATTTGAAATTTGTTTTATTATCGATTTCATATTTTGTAAAACTTTAACGAATTGTTGATTAACAAACTCAAGGATTTCAAAGCGAGCAATGGCAACGTTGTACAGAAAAAAATATTTTTATCTCGGGCGCGTGGGATTATTATTATTCAGATTTACATGTAAAATACGGTGAATCCTGTTGTGACGACCGTCTTCGAAAAAGATCAGTATTCCTGAGAAATTAAATAAAGTTCAATATTAAACGACCTCCACTGAACCGTGGACGGTCGGCTCAGAGAGGATTCATTACGATATTTTGTTCAGGTTAGCAAATTTAGATAATAACGCCGTTTAAAACTTAGTAAACTGCCGAAATACGCACAAAGTAAATTCAGACTTGCTGTAACCGCTAAGTTTCCAGTTCCCAGTCAGAGCAAGGTCATATGAAGGAAAATAGTGAATCGCTATTCTGGCTTCCGCGCAGAATAGCGAAGTTCTTTTACTACCTAGGTTGAGCCGTTATTCTCCCCGCTTTCGACGGCAGACGACTCGCAAGTAAAATGATGACCTGACTAGGAAGAATTCACCAGCCGACTGTTGTGCGATTCAGTTTTTAGCCATTTTGCGAACCACGTGGTTGTTTTACTTGAGTACTTTTCAGAAACGTAAGTGGCGAGAATAGGCATTTTGTAAGCTACTGAAAATGGCGGCGGGTATGATAGCGTATGAGCTCCTTAGAAGGCAAGCGTTTCAAAAAAGAACTTTCCGCAAGCGGTATGATGCATTTAAATTACGCGACGATGAATTCGTAAAGTTATTTCGCCTTCCAAAACATTTAGTTAGGTTTCTTTGTGAACAACTGCAAGAAGAATTAAAGCCACTAAGTGAAACGCGAACAGCGTTGTCAGTAGAAATTAAAGTAAGTACTATTTATTTCAAATTATCCCTTTTTAAATGAATATTTGTGTGTGTGTGTGTGTGTGTGTGTGCGTGCGCGCGCGTGTGTGCGTGTGTGTGTGTGTGTGTGTCGAAGCCTGTTATGCCAATCTGACCTTTAGATGATCGCTTCTGAAAATGGTTATTGTTTCTGAGAACATAAATATTGTTATGCCTCTCCCATCTTCCAAAAACAACCATTGGAAAGTGACTAGCATTTCTAAGAAAGTGAATATTAGTATTGAACATACCTCTTAAAGACGACCACATTCGCAGAAGCCTACAATCGTCTGGAACCGCCAGTGACCGTCACTGCATATAATGGTAGCGAATATTACCTGCAAGATGATTACATAAAGGAATAAAATCGAAAGGATGGTCGTTATCTTAGAGAGGGTTTACTACACTAAATAAATCTTTTAAACGTAAAATACAGTGGGCCCCTGTAATGACTAATATTTCTCAGAAATTATATTGGATATCACTTTTCTAAGACGACCGCTTCCACAGAAGGCCAAAATCATGTGGAATAATAGGTGGTTGACTTAGAAAGGACTTATATTATTATTTTTTTACTTCCTTGTACAAAGTAAAAAGGAAGCATTGTAATCTCGAAAAATTTCGGGTATCATATTTCAACAAAAATATCCAATTTGACCGCTATCGAATGCAATTTAACGATGTTTTTGCGTGACATCTGTATGTTAGGACAGAATAAAAGACCCTTTTTGCCCCCCAAAAAAATATAAAACTGATTTAAAATGGATTCTGAAGAGATTTTTTCGTAGCGTCTGTGCGTGCTTACGTACTTATGTACGTACGTATGTATGTATCTCGCATAATTCAAAAACTACTAGCCTCAGAACGTTGAAATTTTGTATATAGGACTGCCATAACATGTAAATATGCACCTCCTATTTTGGTTGCAATCGGACGCACCAAAAGTAAATAAATATGTGTATATATTATATATATATATGTGTGTGTGTGTGTATCCACTCTGTTACTCGTCTCAGTGAGCTCAGTTTTTTTATTCATATATGTTGGTTAATTGTGCATTTTTTGCTTTAAAAATGATTGCATTATGTTGTTCTTATCTTCCAGTTAAGATTGTTATGCCTTTAGTAAATCTGCGTACAAGATTTGTAGAATTATCAACAATTTAAAAGTTATTTAAGTGCGGCTAAGCCTAATTTTTTTTGGCCATAGCAGCTATATTTGTATACATTTGAAACTTAGAATGGCGGATTTGTTGCCAATCTATAGAAACTAAGCTCCGCAACAGCAAAGTAACGTCGACTTTTATTATTGTTAATTAAATTATGCTTAATCCATTCTGGAATTATCAGTTAAGTTATCAAATTATCCCATATATTAGCATAGCGTCCACAACAAATTAAGTCAGTTTCTAAGCTTTCAGTGTCTTTTTGCTGAGTGAGACCAAAAGTAAACTTTCAGTTTTGTGAACCGAAAGATCTGCCTTCTTGCCCGCTGGCCGAATTGCTTGTTTTTGCGTAGAAACTGTAATTTTAATTATAAAATTTTTTTTAATTGTTGTAACTGTTTAACTTGTTGTCGCGAAATCAGACCTGAATTAATTGAATAAGGAATATATGTGTAATGAAATTCAAGGAAATAAGTTTAAATGAAAGGTAGGAAAAAAGTGCGTATAATTTAATATTCCGTACAAGAAAGGCATGTAATGTACCCATCAGATTTTTTGAATTTATTTTTTAAGTACATTTCGAATTTCTTTTTAGTTGAGTTTTTTTTTTATGCTACTCAATAAAAACGTCGTATTTTTGAACAGCTATAAAACATTTATATAGCTTTAACAAGTAATTTTTCTTTCCGGGAGGGGGGATTTTATATTTATTTCAGCACAGATAACTCATATGTTTGATGATTTAATGTAAAGCTTTTGTGCAAAATTAGTATAATAAAAATAGCAATGGAATTAATTATTAAGAGATGAAATTATTGAACAGTATAGCTTATATTTCTATAGTTGTAGACTGTTAACTGTTAAAATATAACATAGCCTAAGATGACCACTATTCCAGACGACTTCTGTTTTTTGTGGAGGCGGTTGCTGTAAACAGGTAATGTTCCATTATCATATTTATTTATATTCTGTGAATTACTGCTATCCCTATGTGAGGTTTTAATATCTATGATGTAGAAATACAGAGGGTATTTACACATTTTCAGAACGATTTGGAGGCCATTTAACTAATGTTTAAAATGTAAACTTTTTTTTTTTTAAACAGTGTGTTTTTTGTATGTAAAGAGTGTTAAATATTCAATCTGATAGTATGTTTTTGGACTAAATCTGCATCGTGATTTCCATGAAAGAAGGTTTCTTCTTGGAATTTCCAGCCCAACCAGCGGCCGAGGAGTAAGGTCGCTGAACATTGGTAGTATGGTCCGGAGTTCGAAACAAGGCGAATGGGCTGTCTGCATGGGTATTTTCATGGTTTTCCTCATGTGTAACGTGTATACGAGCCAGTTTCTCTTTGAAAGTCCTTCACGAAGGCATCCCGCCACTTAGGCAGACTGCCCTCGCATGCTTTGTTGGAATTAAATAAACCAAACCTCGAAATTTCCAGGGGTATTGATTTTCATTCCTCTTCCATTGATTTCTAAATCCATCAGTCATAGTGGTTTTGCGCTTAGAAAGAAGTCTTTTCAAGAGACACGGGTGAAACGTCAGGAAGCTTCGCAGGAATACGTTGAAAAGGTATATATACAATTCCTGTGTCAATCTTCGTTTTTTCAGGGAATGCAGTGGTACGTTTCAAAGTATGACTTGTTGCTTTATCTTGAAGCAGTTTCTCTCTCTGAAAGTCATTGGGATAATGAAATGGAATTTCTTCTGTAAATATCGTGCTTTGAACTTTCTCATGATAGTTGATGTTAACATTTTTTCCACTCTTCTTAATTTCTCATTGTAAGAAAATCCTGTGCCAATCATAACCCTCTTTCTGAAACTTATTTTACAATAACGGAACCGCATTTGTGCATTATTTTCTCTTCGTTTGCAATAATAAACAGATCTCTTTTTCTTTAAGCAAGCCATTTAAGTATCATTTAAGTAAGCCCATGCTTCATCAAGAATCGCAAGGTGTATCTATTTGTCTCCTGCTAAGTAGTAGCTTTCATACAGGGTTCTGCAAATGACTGTGCGTTGAGCCACATGCGTCAGTAAAAGTTGGTGAACATTATGTTTTTAGATTTTTTAAGTTGTAAATCGTGGCTTATTATTTTATTTAATGTTGCTGTAAATGTACTATTTAAAGACTTAGCAATTGATTTTGCGCCGGCGGGTTTTTCTTATAATCATCGATTTAAACTTTAGAAGCAATAAAAAAAAGAACCTACTTTTTTTGGGTATTCGTTTGGAGTCTTCTTTCCATGTAGAAGTAATCATTAATAGTTTTTCTCCTTTTCGATTAATAATATTGCTCATGTTGCTCTTAGAAATTTTAATATCATGCATTTCACAATGCTTCTTGAAAAACAGAATAATATTTCTCTTCAGAAAGCGCAGAAACATATTCTTCAGTCCACAGCTTGTTTACATGCGATATTTTGAAAGAAGAGTAAATTTAAAAATAGCAGACGATATTTCTTTCAAACAATAAGCCAAACATTTTTACGCTAAAACATTTGCCTTTTTTTTTATTCTTTAGCGAAATCGTTCTAAAAATATATAAACGTCTTTTGTAGATGTCTTTTTTTCTGTATTAAAATTTATGTTGTTTCAAAAACAGATTTGTGCTTTCTTTGAGAAACCACAGTATTGTAATAAATTCTGATTCTTTTGGACAGGTTCTATGTGCTCTTAGATTCTTTGCTACTGGCTCACATCAAAAAGATGTTGCGGCAGATTTGACTCTCGCTTGCAGCCAAGCTTCTGTAAGCAGAGCGATTATGACTGTTAGCGCTGCGATTAATAAAGTTTTGTTTGACAGGTATATTATTTGATTTAAATTTCTTACATAATTATTACATAGAATGATACTTTCTTAAATGATTACATAGAATTCAAAGCATATATAAACAACTTTTTCTTAACAGGTATGTTTACTTTCCTCCATTTGAGCAATATGGTCTATTGAAAAAAAAATTTCTGGAACTAACTAAATCCTCTGAATTTCCGAATGGATTCCCAAATATACTTGGGGCAATTGATTCCACTTACGTGGGAATCCTTGCTCCTTCCGGTAGCTCCACGAGTACTGATCAAGCTTATCTAAACAGAAAAGGAAATCATTCATTAAACGTCCAACTGGTAAGTGTATACGTACTGTAAGCGCTTCTTATACACTGATAATCGTTTACATATTTTTCATGTATCCTTTATATACTGTTTTATCCCTCTCCCGATTCATTCCTATTCAAATTAGTCGTAAAACATTTCATTTATCCCATGCATAGCTTCCCTTATACGTTATTTTATCGGCGTTTTGCTTTATAGCTCCGACAGTTTCATCAGAAATCATTTTTTTCTTTTCATGGTATTCGAATATTGTAAATGGGTAAACGAGGCTAAAGGACGAAGATGTGGAATATTCTAAAGTAACGCAAGGGCGGAAATTTGATTGGTGAAGGAAAGGGGATCACTTTAGAACAGAAAGTGAAGATAGTGGATCAGATAAGTTTTCTTATGTGAAATGCTTCATTTCAATGTCATTTATTAAATACCCTTTGACTTGACTGCTCTTATCTTTTGTTCTTTCTTTAAGCATAACTTTCTGGTTAAACGTTTGGAAAACGGAACGCAATCGCATTGAAAGAGAAAACTGAAGTTTTAAAAAAGGCAAGAACACGGGATTAGCAAAATAGAATTAAAGGAAAAACATTTGGTGTCATTGTGTCAGTGCTAAAAGGAATTGTTCCGAAGAAATTGTATGTTAATGGCCATTATTTCTTAAGGTCAGAAGATATTTTTCTGAAGCTTTTTTGCTCAGTGTCGTTTATCAAATATCTCAGTCAAATGCTTCGTTGTCATTTTTATGTCTGTTTTGGACTGTCTGTTGAAAGATATAAACATTGCTTTGTTTGCAATGGTTATGCAACACTGGTGTAAAATTTTTTTCTTATGTACAACGACACTTTCCCTATGTGTATGTATTGCGTGCATTAAAAACTTTCTTTCACTGATAGACTGCTATGTATTTCCTTAATAATTATGCAGTGGCTGTACATAATTCCAAAATCATGCGCTGAGCTGCGCTTCCATTGATGTTTCAAGTCGACAAAGAAATTTTATTGGTCTAAAACATCGAAAATAGGACGCAGAAGAACAGGGTACCAATAGACATTGTATGTTAGGGGTATGTTAAAGTACTGATTTAAAGTTCAGAAAGCGAAATCCATTAGACCTTGTTATTACAACTGAAATGCCCTGTTTATCAATAGATGGCGCACGTGATTAAGGGGAAACCCCCAAAGCTAAAAATAGAATTAGTAATATTATGTAACAGCCATGTGACGGCGCAGATTGAAACTTATCGCATTATGATAATCATGTATCTTGTCAGTTTTTATAGCAAATATTTAAAACAAGTGTGCGTCTCCTCGATCGGAAGCCAGCTACTTATGGATTAAGAAGTCGAGTCTTCAGAATTGGAAGATAAATGAAACTTAACTTGTCAGGACTTCTGTTCCTTCTAATTGCCTTCGGAAACATAACTGGAGTCCTGAGTAGGTAGGAACAGGGAGCTTACTCAAAACTATGTTCGTGCGTTTGTAGATACAACAAAGATAAGAAGGGTTAAATTTACCCTTTATTTCTCACACTGTACAGCCGTTCCCGCACTTCGGGATACAAAGACCAGCGCTTAGGTCTAAAACTAGGAAATAAGAAATAAGCTAACTTAACTAAATAAGAACTAAACTTAGATGCTTTACAGAGAGTAGTAAGGCGAAGATTGGCCTTTTAACACTACGTATGTAGTGAGCGGAATGCAAAAATTACAATACGTCTTCAAATATGAGCGAGAACTAAGTTCTAGCCTTAAAGGCAGACATGAACTGATTGGAAAGCACGCGCATGGTAAGGCGCGAGAAGTCTCTCTCTCTTTTTGCTAAAAGCCTTATCTTAAAATACTTATACAATTTGCAACCTCGTTTGCATAAACAATTCTATTCGCGCTTATTCTGGCCGGAAATGGAATATAAAAGAGGATAACAAAGTTTTAAAATAAAATAAACGTTAGTAATAACTCAAAATCCTTACAAACTTTTCATCTTATAATCGCCATTCGTTCTGTTATGTTACTTCCCCTTTTCAATGAGCTTGAACGGACTGGTAGATTCTGTATAATTTGTTTACATTAATGGCGAGTCAGCCAAGACTGTTTAATATATGTTCAATGATTTAATATAGAAATTTAGTTTTATAAGTAAAATAATATCCTGGAACTTAATAAAAAGTTGCGTGCCGTTATAAGTTTACCAAGACTTTGATTATTTTGAAAGAAGAAATTCGTAAAACCTAAGCAGATAGAGGCACGCTCCAAGATAGGCTTCTAAGATGGAAAACTGAACAGAGATTTGAAAGATAAAGATTTAGCGGCGGAAATGAATACCCCTGAAGAATGTCGTGATGAGTTTATTACTATGATACGCGTACAAAATAAAAAATCAAGAGGAACTTAACAAAATGAAAATGATTCAGTAAAGAGTTCTGAGGAATCAAAGTTTAAGAATTATAAAGTCTCTCAAATCGAAATTTTAAAAATTGACTCAGAATTAAATAACTGACTTGGCTTCTGTTCCCAGATTATGGTGACATCTTTCAGTATCTCGTACAATGTATGCAGCCAGGTACGTATGCAAAAGAATTTATTGAAAGTTATTCGTAAATGTCAGAAAATTATAAAACTGCTCTTTCTGGCTTAGAGAATCGCTTTAGCAAAACGATTTGCTACTAGAAATATATGTTAGAAAGCTGCTAAGTTAATAATTTCTAATGAACGAGCTAATGATAGATTACCATTACTTAAAACTTTGATAAGACTGAGGCCTATCTTAGAGCTTTAGAGTCCATGGGATTAATCCCAGAAGTTGATTCCGGGTGGCTTACCCAACGGTGAAATCCAGCCTTGTAGAAGATATTTTAAAGGCAACGAAGTTCTCTATTAAATAATTAGGTTACTCGCAACTCCACAACAAAATCTTGCCTTTCCAAATTGATGAAATTTGAAAAAAAAGTAAAGAGCGAGGAAAGGCTACTATTAGTTAAGCAAGCTTTGGGGAAAGCAACTTCGAGAGATAGTTTTTTTTAAAAATAATAAGAAACAAATGGAACCTAAATTGCCTACTGCAGCAAGTAGTTTGGCGAGAAAAAAGTTAATATGCATTTTCTGGGAAATGTTGTTTGATAGTAAAGAGTGTATAACTGGTCCTCCCATTTTACTTTCATAAAAAAAAGCACATGTGCACGAAAAAAGATGTTGCTTAAAATGTCTAAGCCCGCGCTAATCAGTTTAAAAGAACGGTATATTATATTTGTTTAAAAGCCCATCCTGTTTTGCTCTATCGAGATTTGCCCAGTAATAAGAATTCTGAGAAAAAAGGAAAAGTCTTCAACGTTAGTGCAAACCAGAGTTGCTGCAAAGAGATGGCGCAAATGACTTTAGAGCAGCGGTTCCTAAACTGTGCTCTAAGTTGTGGAAAATACGTTCCCTTTCCTCAAGCCTTAAATAGAAGCAATAGCTAATTGTGGGACTATTAGATATTACGAACATCCTGATCTGTTTAATAGTCAGTAATCTTGGCTATTGCATCGTTAGGCCCAAATTCGTATCTCGGAAAAATATGAATTTCTGAACTGTATAATGTCAGTACTGTGTGGGAGTACTTAAAATATTAACGAGCCGAAAGTTTCTCGAGGGCTTTGGTGGCAGAGAAAGAGGGGTAGGAGACTCTCAAATCCGTCCCCCTGGGATGCTCTCCGTCAAAATTTGGACAGAGCTGCACGGTTAGCGTGGTGGATCTCTACCTATGTGAACAAAGGTGAAATTCTGGTGCCACGCCCATTTCTACCTGTATCTATAGTGAGAGAATTCGAAAGGGAAGCTTTCGTAGGATGATGTTTGATCTGATTTATATTTCTTTATTATTTCTTATTTGACTGGTTCTCATGGATAGGTCAAATACGTGATGTATGTTTTAGTATATATTTAAAATTGTATACATATTAAAAAAACACTTGAGTATAGTGGTTAAAATTTGCAGTCTTCATAAAACGGTCTTCATGAATAGTGAGAACAAAGAGAAATGAAATATTTTTCAGATGAGGCGCTTCTGATCTCATGATGATGATGATGATAAATATTTATCACAGAGATGAAACATTTCAATTTCTTCATCATACTGCTGAATGATTTATTTATAGTTCAGAAAAGTGCTGTAACTTCACTTAAAATCAAGAATTTTTAATCACAGAGTGAGTACTCGAGGGTGCTCAGAGCAGTAATTCTAGAATAATAAGAAACTATAGGCCTTTAATAACAGAGTACTGAGAAATTAAAAAATAGAGATGATTAAAAGATCAAACACACCCGTAACAATGAGAGGCAAATTGGTTTCACTCAGCCACAGTTCATGAGACGTTATCGCAAATTGGTTTCTGTCAATCAGAATTTAATAGTTTAGTGATTGATCATAAGGTATGTAACTCTATCACTCATGCTTTATCTATAGAGTAATGCTATATTTGCTGCAAAAAAAGAAAAGAGTTTAATTCTATTAACAGAATCACGAACGAAAAAATAAAGAACGACAGCTTACAGTGTGAATTATCAGTATTACATAGATGGATGCATTTTTCGATGCCTTCTGCCACTTTCCACAAATTTCCGATAACTAAAAAAGAAGTAAACCCAAAGATATGATAAAGAGTTAGAAAAGAACGAAGCGGAAAAAAAGCGAGCGAAAAAAATTCGAAAGCTGTTTAAAGAAAGTTGGGTTAATCGTGTCAGACCTAGCCACGATTTTGGCAATTCAAGAGATGAAAACATGATTCAGACTTATACCAGAAGAGTTTTTTTACCTCAGAGCAATTAATTTGATTTAAAAAATTCACGCAATTTTAATATTTGTGTCAAACGGTGGCAAACGGATGATTCAACTGACGTCGGTTATGAGGTTTAAAGATTCCTTATGCTTAATAACAAGGCTATCAAGATGGATTTCTTTTAGACGAAATACCAGTTAACAAACGTACGAGGTGAAATATTTAATTTTTAGAAAAATTTCTTTCATTAAATGAATACCAAGGAAAAACTACGGATATGTGCACTGAAATGGGTCCCATGCTGGAGTCATTGCTAAAATAAAAAATAGGACAAAGAAATATAGCAGCAGCCATTGCATTCTTCACAGACACTCGCTTTTTCGAGAAAAATGTCTTCTGAGCTTATGATAGTGTTAACTAATACTAAAATGATAATAAAATTTATGAAATCGGGACCTTTGAAAAGCAGGTTTCTCAGACAGATGACTGAAGTTTGGAAACCCGTTACTACACGCTGAAGTAAGGTGAATGTCTCGAGGAAAAGCGTTGAGGTTTGATTAAACTGTGTGCAGACGCAGCTGTATTTTTTATGGATTATAACATGCTGTTGGCGACGATGGTAAATGATGAAGTCTGGGTGTGCAAACTGCACCCCAGACTTCATCATTTACCATCCTGAATAAAAAGTGCATATTTGGCTGACTTTTTTATTAAAATATACGAAATGAATCTATCATTTCAAAGGAAAATGCCATAGTTTCTGATGTAAACGTTTTTTGTAAGTCTTCTGTAAAAGGAAGCCTTATTGGTTGGTAACGCATGGAAAAGAGTCTATCAGTTGATTCCCTCTTAAAAGATAGTGGATATTTATAGACTTGAAATCTCACAGTGAACTAAAAATTCAGTTTTACAACCTTAGTCTAGCGGAGTATTGACTGCATTTGCAGGATGTATTCGAAATCTTACCTGAGAAAACAATGTTAGTATTGGTACCATTCTCAAATACGTACTAAAACAAGTACTAAGACAAAGTATAAAAGACTCCTAAGCAGAATCAGATATTCGCCTGCAGTTATCATCAACTGAACTTAAAAGTAAGAAAACTGCCAAAAGTTTCAACCACACATTCTCATTTAACATTGGTGTTTTATCTTAACAGATCTTTTATCACATATACCAATTTTGTTGATACTGTCAATGCATTGAGAGATATAAACTGAAAGGCTATCGAATGTGATGAGACTTTGGATCCTATCAGATGGAAATTCATTCCACCTACTACTGCTTAGTGGGGTGGATGGTGGCATTGACTGTGAAGAATTGGCTACTGTCTTGTGCAATGTGGAAGCAGCTGTTAATGACAGATCTCTTACTTTTGCCCCTGAAGATTTGGAAGATTTTATCCTTTGACCCCGGTATGTTCTACCGTCAGAAATGCAGAGAAGTACCTTATCCAGTTAGTTTAAACAGCAGAAGCTACAAATGAAGACTTGAAAATAGGATATGTTTTAATAGTTAGCATGGAGAACTAGAAGAGATTTCTTTGGCCAAAGGCCAAGGTAGAAACATTTTTTTAAAGTAGAAATGGACATTCCAGAGTGCTAAGGATTAAAACTGAAACGGGAAATCTTGCTCATCCGGTACAATGTTTACTGTTTAAAGGTATCAAAAAGAAATTATCCTGTTCAAGAGAAACTGCAAAACTAGAAATCATGCAGGAAGACTAGTGAAACTTCTCATAAGACTAAAGCACTGAACATTAACTTTTATCATAATTTGATTTAACCCCATGAAATCAAAGGTGGGAGCATATTAGAATTGAAAAGCATGTTTATCAATAGATGGCCCGCGTGTTTAAGGGGAAACCCCCGAAGCTAGAATTAGTAACGTAATGTAATCGCCATGCCATAATGCAGATTTGACTTGTCATTTAATAATCATAGATGTGATTAATTTTTTATTGTAAAATATTTAAAATAAGTGTGTCTACTTGACCGGAAGCCAACTACTTATGGATTAAGAAGTGAAAACTTCAGAATTAGAAGGTAAGGAAACTTACCGTTTATCTTATCTCCATTCGTTTGGTTGTTGTACTTCCGTTTTTAAAGCGTCTTTTCGAACTGGTAGATTCGGCATACGTTTGTTTACTTGCTTTGTTTACTTAGGTGTGCACGTTTTGTAAAAATCCGCCCTATTGCTCTTACAAAATTTTCTGTTAGTGTCATTGTGTTTTTGCTAACCAATGTAATAAATAATTTGCAACTTTGTTTTCATCATCCTCCAAAAATCCTTCTTATACTGATGGCTGAAGATAGTAATTTTTTTTTTATTTTTAAGAAACTCATAATTTTTCATGCAGTGAATCTCATACCTGAGTTTGGAGCATAGTTAAAAGTTTGATGCTAATACAATCATGGGCTCTGAAATTGTAAAAGAAAAAATAATAGAGAAAGAATGGTAGATGACAAAGTTATGAAATCGACAGTATTAATATACTGATATGCAACTAGTAAAGCACTATACATAACGAAGATAAAAAAAAAGTTGAGAACATAGAAAGAACGGCGACATAAATCTAAAAAGGAAAAACAAGGAGGAGTAGAAAAACCTAATCTAATTATGATCTGGTAGTGGTCATTTTCTAACTGTCCTCGTTTTCCGGGTAAGCGTACGGTCCGATGCATTAATTAACTCGGATAATTGGATATTCAGTGTAAACTGTGTATACAGATGTATGTAGTGTTATTTTTTATTTACTGATTTTCCTGCAGCAGTCATTCATTATTGAGATCTGTACTTAAGGTATCTTTGCTCTGGATGTATATTATCACGAGCTGAGTTCTTATTTAAAATTCACGGATGAGTTCAGTTCTCGGACGGACGACCAGTATGTTCGAAAATTCCGCCTTCTGTCTTAGGCAGTCTAAAAGGCTTACCTCCTCGAGAGAGGGTTAACGCCGACAAAGCTTCGGGCCAGATTTTTGATATCCTCAAATGAAACTCATTTCACTTCCCTCCTAAATAAGGGACGAGTCAGGAAAGGTCACAAGACCTAAACGCAAGAGTGAACATTAAAATCATCACCAACACCTTTATTTTGCATTTTTGTCGCTTTTCACTTACCGTTGCATAAAATAGTTTCCTATAGCTTAACTGTTAGGTGTACATGTATATATTCTTTTATGCTTTCCATTTATTCATCGCTTCACGTTCACTATAGCAAGAGTGGCCTTACATAATATGGGTTTAATGTTGTTGTTGTGTCCATTACCAAATGGAAGAATGATTGCCAGAGCCTACTCCGAAGAGAGGTTGGACTTCTATTTTCCACTCCCAATTTTGAGGGAGAGCACACCGGGGGGAAGGAATCCCTCTCCTCTCCCACCAATCCACACGAGAGGACTTTCGGCTCGCCGCAGATTTAAAGTGCCGCCATGCCGCACCGACACTATACATTTACAAACATCCATGCCTTCTCCGGGATTCGAACCCGAGCCCTTCGGCACGGCAGTCAGCGACGCTAACCACTATACCGGTTGGGCGTCATATGGGTTTAATAATGTGATTAATTCTGCGTTACAAAAAGAGAGCAACACAGTTTTCAAAGTAAACATTTGGAAGAATCATGTTAGTCAAAAACAAGCTGTTGAGTTTGTTGTAAAGTGGTTTTAGTAGAAAAACAATGACAATGATTAATTATGCACTGGAAAAAGCTTGTTCTTCGCACAGGAATTACAATGAATCTTCTCGTGGTAGACACTTCTTTAAGCTAACGACCTCTGATGGTTGCAAGTTTGATTGGTTTCTGGGAACATAAATAAGCATCTGTGTTGACTATAATCTCTCTAAAGCGATCATTTTCACAGAAAATTAAAATTGTGTCTAATCGTGTTTGCGTTAACTCACTCTTTATCAGAAGCCATATGAAGGATTACAAAAATCCTTAATTAAAAAATATTAAATAATAATAAGATATGCTACATCTGAACGAAGAGAAATTCCCTTTGCAAGGCCTAGCAGCGAAGCGCGTAACATTATAAAGTATTTCTCCCGTCTTGTTAGCATGCCTTCGTGGTGTAGTGGTCAGCAAGCTCGGGGCGTATTCGAGAGGTCCGTGGTTCGAGTCCCGGCGAGGGCATTGCTCAGTTTTCATGTCTCCTGCTTCAAAACAACCTAATGTCTCTACAACATCATGCTGTTTCCAAGCGAAATCTTGTAATTAGAGAAGAAAAAAAAGAAAAATCTCCTTCCGCAGCGCTTAGACGTTCTAAATGGTAATTAGAAACTTTCAGAATTTCATCAAATTTAATAATTTATTTTAGCATGTTTGTTTTAAAAAAAGTGCAAATGATCATTTCAACAATCGGTAAAAACTTAAGAACATTCGTAGCCATAAATTATGTCATATGTCGCAATTTATATTGGATAGATAATGAATGAAATCTGGAATATGTTTTTAAAATGATCAAAATCTATTTATTGTATTTAGAAATTCGGAATGGGCTCCTTTCAAATATTATTTCTTGATCTATTCGATGGAACAAAGATTAAAATTCTGCATTGATTAATGCAGTTGCTAAGTTAGGATATATGTAAAAAATCCCTAAAACGTGGTTTCAGCATTAACTTTAAAAATAATCTGTATCGAATCCTTAGAAATTTCTTCGAGATGCAAACGTGGAAAGTCTGTATGACGAATGTCATATCTCTAAAACTTTCCTTCTCAGTTCTATACTGCATACATACACAAGTTCATATTTTGTATACATTTATGAATGATTTTATTGTCTTGGATAATATAAATTTAACACATATATTGCTATTTGTTTTTTTCGTGAGGAAACATGAAAATCTTGTGTTGAATATATTTTAGGTCTGTGATGCTAACATGCAGATACTCAATGTAAATGCTGACTGTCCTGGAAACAGTAGAGACTCTGTCGTTTGGCATTCTGATAGTTTACGCGAGTTATTAATGGAGCATACTGATGTTGATAATACTAGTATTGGCTGGCTTATCGGTAAGATTTTATCATTCATTTTGGAAATAAAATCAGAATGTGTAGTAAATCCTCTTTAAAGGACACTCGTAATTCTGCATAATTTTTGTCGTTTCTAGTCTTTCCCTCAGAGAAATAATATGCGATGGCAGTGTTTATTTATGTTCTGATAAATGCAAGTCACTTTCAGAGATGGTCGCTACTAGATAATTCATTGTATTTCAAAGCACAGTGAATCCTTCTTAGAGGAACACCCATGACACCAGAAGATTTTGGTCTTTTATAGAGGTAGTCGTCTTAGAGAGGTGATGTTCAATATCGATTTGTATTTAGGCTATAGACTTGAAGAATGTTGTCATTTCTAGAGGGATCTACATGAGCTATACACTGTGTTCCTTAACACAGGCTGATTAAAAGAGTGATATACTTTGTAACTGTTTAAGAAGAAATCGCAATGCATGAAGTCGAGGATCTATTAAGATGTTCATGTGCAATGTAAATTTAAAGTTGTAAATCTTCGATCTGAATATTACCAACTTCTAATTAGCTGAACTATCAAAATAATGTAGCAAATAATTAAATCGAATTCAAAGAATTGTAAAGAAACTTAAAATCACAAATTTAAAATTCATTAGACTATACATAACTTTCGTTAGCTTGCATACTATTTTAGCCAAAAAAGAAAATTTTATCCAGTAGTGAAATTTAACATACTTAAATGAATACTCTGTTGTAGCGACCACCTCCCTAAGGCGACTATCTTTTTAGCTGAGCAGTATTTCTGAAGAGCATGAATAAACATCAGCACCGAACATCTAAGACGACTACTTCCACAAAAAGTAAAAAATATCTGGGGCCGTAGATGGTCGGTCGCCTTAGAGAAAGTTCACTATATTTTTCTCTTGGACTGAAACAATATTATTCGTATTTTTTCTATCAAATACAGCATTTGCGTGAAAATATAAAATAATATTAACTGAGTGGCCGAATGCATAATGCAAATTTAAGGCATTTATTTTTTATTTTTTATAATAAAATGACTTATAGTAAGCTGAACAGATTGCAGAAGAGCTGAAGCTAAAAGTGCGCAATTATCCAATAGGGAGGCTCACCAAGAGAAGGTTTTGGTTTAGGTTAGAAAGGTTTCAGTTCTCGAAATTGTGAGTTTAGGTTCCGAATTACTTACGTCATCAACTTTACGCAAGCCATGCAAGATGGATTGATCTAGAAATGACGCAGTCCAATTATTACGATTTTTAGAATAGAAAGGAGGAATTCAGGGGTTACCACTAGTTTAAATTATAATTTTGATTTGGATTATTTTTTATCTTACATATATATAATACGACTCCATTACACTACTCACTGTTGTGGAAGCAGATAAGAAATGTTTTGTATGAGATTTTTGATAATGTGCTATAGTTTCAGATAGTGCGGCAAATATTCAACAATTAGTCTCTTATTATTGGTAGCATTCTAGAAGCTATTTTTGCTTAGCACTACTTTTACTGAAGTTACTAAGAAAACTTAAATAAACCAAGTGTAATTTTTAGGGACATGTAACAATTTATTTTTTCCGATTCTAATCTGAGGTCTTTTGGGTATCAAAAATACATGGAGAGTTTTCCAAGTTTTTTGTAGTAGTATCGTTGTGACATAAGTTCTAATGAACGTCATAATAAACCCTCTTCTAGAAGATATTTTGCTTAGCACTACTTTTACTGAAGTTACTAAGAAAACTTAAATAAACCAAGTGTAATTTTTAGGGACATGTAACAATTTATTTTTTCCGATTCTAATTCTGAGGTCTTAATGGGTATCAAAAATACATGGAGAGTTTTCCAAGTTTTTTGTAGTAGTATCGTTGTGACATAAGTTCTAATGAACGTCATAATAAACCCTCTTCTGTCAACCATCTCCTTAAGACAATTACTTCAGAAAGTGACTAGTACTTGTGCGAACATAAACAAAAATTTGGGAGAACAGATGTTGAATATCATCTCTGTGAGATAACCACCTATTTACCATTACAGAAGACTAAAATCCTCTGGAATCGTGGGTAGTCATTCCGATCAAGGACGAATTTAATTTTTAACATACTTAAAAGTCGAAGCTGAAATGCTCAGAACTTTACTAAACAGTTATTCTGATTACTAAATTGAACTTCGTCGTCGCTAAATCGGAAATAGTTTCCTCTTCAATTGTTATCCTGTCAGGTTATTTTTCTCACAAATTTCCTGTCTGATATTTCTGGAAATTAATTGACGTAATAAAATTTAGGGTTATGTTTTAATGATGCCTAGTGTAAAAGTGTATTTCTGAAGAGCATGAATAAACATCAGCACCGAACATCTAAGACGACTACTTCCACAAAAAGTAAAAAATATCTGGGGCCGTAGATGGTCGGTCGCCTTAGAGAAAGTTCACTATATTTTTCTCTTGGACTGAAACAATATTATTCGTATTTTTTCTATCAAATACAGCATTTGCCGTGAAAATAGTATTAACTGAGTGGCCGAATGCATAATGCAAATTTAAGGCATTTATTTTTTATTTTTTATAATAAAATGACTTATAGTAAGCTGAACAGATTGCAGAAGAGCTGAAGCTAAAAGTGCGCAATTATCCAATAGGGAGGCTCACCAAGAGAAGGTTTTGGTTTAGGTTAGAAAGGTTTCAGTTCTCGAAATTGTGAGTTTAGGTTCCGAATTACTTACGTCATCAACTTTACACAAGCCATGCAAGATGGATTGATCTAGAAATGACGCAAATGATAAGTAATATAACTTCAGCAACTAAGGCAATTTAAAATTCTTCTTGCTAAAATAGCGAATTTAAAATTTAATTCTTTTTACAGGTGACAAAGAATTCCCATTAGAACCATGGTTGCTGACGCCTGTTTTAAATCCAGAAACTAACGCTGAGTATAATTACAATGCCTGCCATGCAAGAATCCGCCAAGTTTCGGAGCGCTGCATTGCATTACTTAAGAGCCGTTTCAAGTGCTTGAGTGAAAATCGTGTGTTACATTACAATCCCTTTACGGCTGCATCAATCATAAAAGCCTGTACCGTCCTCCATAACATGTGTATAAAAAATAATATGGAAACAAGAGAAGAGACTGTATGTGATGAAAACGAAGGAATGATATGTTGTGAAGAACAAGAATCTCCTCTCCCAGACATGTCGTCTGAAGCAGCTTACAATCTGCGAAGGAACTTAATTCAAACCAATTTTTAAAACGCTTTAGTGAATAAATTACAGACTTTTTTTAATTCCGAATATAGTGATATTTTATTAAAGACTGATTTTGTAAATTTATGTGTTTGTTTCTTTTCTTCATCTGTTTTCTTAACACTGCGCGTGTAAAATTAAACGCTATGCATATTTCTTATTTTTAGTCAATTCAGTTTGCAAATATCGTCGTTACTAACCCGAAACCATTGAACTTTATTGCTTGTTATTTGCATTTAAATGCGTTTCTTGGTTGTTTTTCGGTGTTTGCGTTTACAGTGAATCTCCTGAGGCGACCATCTCTCTAAGACGACCAACTGTGAAAGTGACAAGTATTTCTGAAGATGTATCTATAAAAAAATCGGTTTATACATAATCTTTCTCAAACGACCCCTTCGACAGAAGATCAGAATCATCTAAAAACCGTGGGTGATCGTCGTAGGGAGTATCGTCACACACTGTGTATCCGAAAAGACTAATGAATGTTTTCTGAGATGTATATTAGAGAGACTTATTGTTTAGAAGTCATAACTCGAAAGTTTCTCAAAAGTTTCCTTTTTTTATTAAATTCTTAATTGTGTAATTTCATTGTAAAAATTAATCCATTTCTTTAATTTACTTGTTAAGTTTTAAGTTACTGAATGAGTATTTTATAAAATCGATTTCTCAAGCAAATCATATTAAAATATAATGTGGAAATTTCGCGTTAATATTTTTATCATGCATTTGATTTATAGGATAGTTAAAAAAACAAATGATGATTTTAAAAGCAATAGAACGTGAGTAAAAAGTGAAATCCATATTTTTCTCACATTATCCATAATAGAAACTCTGGGTTTTCTTATGGTTGTTGTATGCTTTAAATATCACACTGGACAAATGATTGCTTTGCTGATGAGTAAATTGTTGCAGTCGGTATAGCAAGACATTAAATGCATTATAAAATATAGTCTGAAGAATTCACTGAGTACCTTCTCAAATTCCTTTAACTCAATGATGGTATGAAGTACATTTTGTTTATGAGATCGTCCAAAAAAGGTAGTCTCTTATGGCTTAACCAAGCAATCCATCTAGCCAAGTGATGTTCCCTAACGTGATTATAAGTAGTTGTGGAAAAAACCTTCAATGATGGCCATGCAGATCCTAGCTGTCTGGGGAAGTGCTTCGTCATGCTGAAACCACTCCATTCATAGTGGCAAAGACCTATAGTATACAAAAGAAAGACAGAAAGAAATTGGATGTAGCTATATTTTGTTAAGCCTTTCGCAATAACTGCTTCGCTTGCCTCATTGTGAATGAAATGTTGTCAAAGTATATCAGATTCCACGCCACAGAAATTTCATTCCATGTTATACTATGTTACCTTAACGTTGTAAAATAAGCTTTTATTACACTTCCTGTGGACTTTTTTAACCCAATATCAGTAAATCTTCGTGATTCGATCACAGTAATGTGCTGTTGCACTCATCAGTACGTTCATTTCATGGTGGCCGTCACTACAAGAGTTCTATACAGTGGATGTAGTACCTATTCACATTTGAAAACAATCAGTTGTTTTTGATTTACGCTTCAAGAAAAAGGATATAATGGATTATGTTCAAAGGTTGGCATAAAGCTAATGTTTTGCTTTCATTATGTTAATTAAGTTAAATCTTGGTTAAATTTTAAAAATTGCTAAATTTCGAATCGCATAAAGCGCTTTAAATTTTAAAAGAAGCATGACTTCTTAAAAACATTTCTGCTGTTTTATTATTCTTTCTCTAAATGACTTTTTACACTAACATAATCGTAAAAAACGAGTGTTAAATCATGTTAAAGTAAGTAGTAGATAAAAAATAATACTACGAAAGTGCTGAAAACTTAACAATCGATTAAGGAAATCGAAATTTTGAAAATGAACTATTAAAAAGACTAAAACACAACAGGAATTTCTTAGACATCATACTCATTATTATTTCCACGTGGATCGTTTGAAATCTTTGGAACATAAAATTTAGTCCTCAAAATAATTTTAATATTAAAACGGTGTAGTCTTAGAGAGTGTTAACTATCTTTAAATTAAGAAGTATATTTGTAAATGACAGTTTGCTAACTTTTTTCTAATGTTCTTACATCAATGGCACATTTAAATATTGAAAGTATTTTAAGTTTTTTATTTAAAGCATTCCATAGTTTCTAAGTTATCATTATTTATTTGTCTCTCTATCATATTATTTATTATCTATGTAGTTTTCATTCTTTTGTATGTTGATTTTCTATCTCACATTTTGTAATTTGAGTGCATTTTTAAATTGTTCCTAAATAAATTTGAACACAAAAATTGTTTTTATTATTCTTTCATTTTTAAAAAATGTAGTGTAGAATGACAAACACCAGGATCTAAATAATACTTTACTGGGGAAAGACATGCAAAGAAATCTTCTTAAGATGTCCATTCGTTTGCAGACTTGTAGATGTGGTCACCTTGAAGAACATCTTCGATGTTGATCAGTTTCATTATTTTGTAAAGGTTTTAGAAAAATTAATCAGGGTGTATATGTTAAGAGGTACAGAGGACTAAATATTATTTTCCTGGAATTATCTTGTAGGGTTTATATTTATTTTAACTAACATTTATTTTAAGTTATCTTTCCTGTTTAGCCTTCATTTTCCCCTAGAAATGCCCGTGCCAGAGTATGTAAATTGTAGTAGCACGAGCAGTTCATTCAAATTTAGCGGAAACTAGTTGAATTAAATAGGAAAGGAAACCAGAGTGTGAGAGTCTTGCTTTAAAGTTACGCTAGTAAGGTTGCTCGGTAGAATTTAGATCAGTGCGTGTCGGCCTGTGTGCCTAGCTTTGCAGAAGTGCTAGCTTTCAACTGTTTAATCACTAATCTTGCTGAATCTCAGCGGTAATTAAAAACGTGGTTAGTTTAGGATCTCAGAGCCTCGTCGGTAGTGTTTTGATATTTGTTCATCTAGTCATTAATTTCAGTTTTACGTTTTATTTCAGTTAAACCGCAGTTTTTGAGAGTCAAGTAGACGCATTTGTCATTTTAAAGATAAAATAAAAGGGGCTTTAACCCCTTCTTACGTTTCTGTGTAAATTCACACACAGTAGCAGTCACTATCCCAGTTTCTGACAAGTTGGGGCCACGAGATCTTACAATCTTACTTGATGATTTGAAAATTTTTGATTTTGTAACTATTTTTACCTAATGTTTCTACTAAAATATTACTTATTACATAAATTCTTATTTTTATTCGGGCAAATCTGAGCCTAACGTATGTGACGACCCACACATGTGTGATTCATACCATTATATCAATTAGGTCCTTTAATATTTGAGTTTAAAGGGAAATCTGGGTTTGTAAATAAGGGATTGAGATTATAAGGTAGTTAAGACTTGTAAAGTTATTTCACCATACTCGGAAATAATTTAAACACCTAGACAATTGCAGATAATAGCAAAATGTTACTGTATCTTGCACAGTTTTCTTAACACTTTTGTTGAAATGTGTTAAAAAAAGGAATAAGTTAATTTATACATAAACTCATCTGAAAAATTATCTATGTAGTTCTCCGCCATGATAAAAAAATTTCGACTTGCTGATAAAAAAAAGGATTCGGTTTCACATTCATTGAAATATCATTATAGATTGCTTGTGGAAATTTGCATTAAACGAAGCATGGTTTGATATAAGGAATAGCTTTTTAAATGAATTTTTATTTTAGGGGATATGGTTTGAAATGTGTAAAATTTTCATACCAGCTGAAACTAGTTAACCGTATTATAATAATAACAGCGATGCCTGTAGAAAGGGGAAAAACAATAAATATTTGTAATAATTGGCTGAAAAAATATGGTGTCATTTTAAATAAGATTTTGCTTTCTATCTTTTCTATCTATGTATTTATTTCATAAAGAAAATTTAATAATTTTTCATAAATCTTAAATTAAATTAGTTGTTTTTAAATCAATAGATGTGCAATTTTCGACACTAATGTTGTTTTTAGAATGATATACAAATACTGTAATAAGGAAATATATCTCAGTTGTTAAAAAATGTATTAGGCTTTTTATTCAGTAGTGTACGCTTTTCTTAACTGCCTTGACTATGTATTCCCTTCCTTGCCAGTCAAATTCTCACAGCTGGACAGCAGCCCTAGACCACTCTTTTTTATTAATCTTGTTTTTAAAATTGTATTTGGAATGAAATAAAATTGCTTAAGGTCTTTAAACTATGCTATATAATATAAAAATATTATATAGCATAGTTAATAATATAATTAACCGAGAGTAAATATAATATATATATATATAATATAAAAATGGATTAAAATGCGCATATTTAACCGAGAGTAAATATAATTTATGATCTTTATTCTCAGTTATGAAGCAATATGTAACATATCTGCTCCTTTTAATTGTTTCTTTTACATTGCAGTGCAATGAATGCAGTAGACGCTTTTACAGGGGCTACCTTTCAAAGAAGATTTTATCCTAACAACAAATTTTTAATCAAGCTCTGGTCCCAAAAGAAATTTTCACGTAATATTTAGCACCTTGAGAAACTTGAAAAATTCTTTTGCATTGCAGTGCAATGAACGCAGAAGACACTTTTACAGGGGCTACCCTTTCAAGGAAGATTTTATTCTAACAATGAATTTTTAATCAAGCTCTGGTCCTAAAAGAAAATTTCACGTAATATTTAGCACCTTCAGAAACTTCAAAAATTATGAAAATTTCACAAGATATAAATGTATAGCGCATAAACGGGGAAATGAATTTTTTTGTCAAGAACATTTACCTTGAAAAAACATACACGTAGAGAAATGAAAGCAAAATATAATCTATGACATGAAATGTATAGTCAAGAATTTTTCTCGTTTCAGATATACTTACATAGCTAACACCTCCTCAAGAAGACTAACTACCTATAAAAATGGCCAGTATTTCTAAAATCACAAATAAACATCGATATTGAACAGCACCTTTCTAAACGACTACCTTTACAGAAGACTAAAATCTGTTCGTTCTGTCTGAAACTTTATCCATGAGGAATACTGTGAGTGTTCCTCATGGATAAAGTTTATTTTCCACTGTTATTATTAATTAAATATTAGAAACAAATATTAAGAGTTTTAAAGCGTTTTTACTTACTGCATTTTTCTACCTAATAAATGAATCTTAGAAATTTTCCTGGTGTCGTTGCTCGAAAATTGTTTTTTGTTATTTCTGGCACTGATTGGCAAATACCCTTTTCTGTTCAATGGTTGTACTTTTATTCTTTGTGATGAGATATTTTCTTTCTTCATTAAATGTCTGATTTTCCTGCCAGTTCAGTATTTCTTTTATGGTGTTTAATATTTTCTGTTGATATTATCGCATAATTATCCTGAGTGCTTTTATGGAAATAAATGCAGTGAATACTCTCTTAATCATCTCTTTAAGCGAACGCTTCTGAAAGTGGCCAGTACTTCTGGGAATGAAAATAGATATGATTGTTGAACGTCATCTCTGTAACACGATAGCTTCTAAATAAGAGCAAACTCATCCGGAAATTTGTCTGATTATTTTATAAAAGGTTCTGGGTAACAGCAGCTCAGATTGATGGTGCTTTCCTCTCAAGAGGGCTTAAAGCACTAAACTAAAAATTTCATTTAAAAGAAAGTGGATATTAACAAGAATCATAGTTGTAATTTTATATGGTCAAACAGCAAGGTTTCTCTTGTTACGAATATTAACTCTCATTTGACACACACCTAAATGAGGTTATTATTTTCTTTCTCTAGGTATAAAAAAATTCCTAATATGATTGATTTTTCAGCTCGTACTTCTACCAAATCTGAAAGCTAGTAAAAATGATACCATAGAAAAGCATTACGGTATGGTTTAGAAGCAAATGTGAATTAGAAAATCCATTTCAATTGTTACGAAATGTAATAAACACTGTGATGTTATGTTGATTTGATTTTATGTTAATTTCTGCTATTTCAAATACAATAAATCCACTCTAAAACGATCACCCACAGTCCCAAATGGCTCCGGTCTTCTGTAGTTGTGGGTCTTTTAAAGAAGTAATCTTTGAGACTGATGCATATTTGCGCTTTCAGTTATAATGCTTATTTTCTAAGATGATCGTTTTAAAGAGGTAGTAACCACGAGACGGTTCACTGCATTTAAACAGTGCTAAACTTTGTTACTAGATTTCTTCAAATAGTAATGGTAGCAATAATAATTCAATAGCAGTAAACAGTTTTTTTCAAAAACGTATTCCATGCATAATTTTTTTCCTTGTCTTGTATCATAAATATTGCTTTTGAAACATTATACAGCATGATATCTCATCTTCACCTCGTCTGAGAGTGACCATTGTTACCGAGAACATAAATATGCATTTTAGACATTTTATCCCTAACGTAATCACCTCTGCTGAAGATGACAATCATTGGAAACCGTTGTAGATCATCTTCCAAAAGTTTCGCGATGCTTATTTTGTAAAGACGCTGTGGTCACTTTCAGATAATGCCACTTAACGTAAGTGAACTCCATGAAAAATTTCATGCATATAAGTTTCTTTCAACGTCAATTCAGGGTATAGAAGAATACATAACTTTGAGCATTTATGGTATTCGATTTCATCGTCCTTGAATTTTCCGTACTTCTTTAGCAAATGTACGTGAAGATCAATGTGGAAAATTCATTTCAGTAAATAAAAGAAAAATTATCCATCGCGCATTTCATCCACTATATTATGGCAAAAGATTTTTTTAGCCCAAAGGAGAGTTAGTTCAGAAGGGCTGTTAACTTCGTTTTCGCATTTTGCGTTTGTAGAGACATTAGGTTATTTCGAAGTCGAAAACATGAAAAATGAGCAACGCCTTCGACGGGAATCGAACCATGGACCTCTCGCGGTTACGTGTCGAGCGTGCTGACCACTACATCACGAAGGCGTGCGAAAAAGAGGGAGAAATACCTTATATGTTGATTCACTATAAAGGGACGAATCACTTTTGAAATTGCTGCCACCAAATATATCGCCCTGTATTATATTTAAAGAAATTAAATAATGAAATCAAATTTTTAATAACGTACATCTCCACCCGAATATGGGCATCTGGAAGCCCAAATTTGGAACTTGTTTTATTATCTAGTTCGTATTTTGTAAAGCATTTATGAGTTTTTGATTAAGAAACTCGACGATTTCAAAGCGAGCAATGGCAACACTGTACGAAAAAAAAAACATTTTTATCTTCAGCGCGCGAGACTGCGTATCGGAAATTCTAAAGATATGTTCTTTTAAATATTTTGCGATATAGCTATTGGATTGGATTTTAAGGTTTAAGTGTGAAGAACATGATATTTAATAAATACAGGTAACACACAAAACGTTAAAAAAAACACCCCTTTGGGCGAAATATAAAATCCGAAAGCTTTCAGATTTTTTTGTTATATATTGTTGCATATATGTTAATTACAATATATGTACTTATTTGACATTTTAATTTTGCGCGCCAGTTTATCTTTTAGTTTTCTTTCTGTTGCATAGCCCTTAAGTTTCATAAGGTTATAAATTTAAAAAAAGGTTAGAAATTAATTATTACATAAAAGAGCCAGGAAGAGACCGTAAATATTATTAGTTGATTAAATCTGTTGAAGGAACTAAACTGTTTCTCTGCACCTTAATACTTGAATTGTCCCTTAATGATGTCTGGTCGGTACAAAAGTTGAGAAAATTTCAAACTACTAAATACAAAAATCTCTCTAAGATGGCCGCCAACGGTACAGAAGAATTTGTTTATATACATATGGTCGCCTTAAAAATATCATTTTCAGTATCGATGTTTATTTATGTTATAAAACTTCTAATGTCACTTTCAGAGGTGGTCTTCTTAGGGAGATTGTTAGCTCAACAAAATTTATTTTATTCATAAAGAATCTGGAAGTAAACTTTCTTGCCTTTAAGTTTACTTTATTTAGTCAAATGAAACGAAAGTTAAATAAGTGTGTCCTTCTTTGCGTCTAATTTGTTGATGATTTCATTTGTTAGAAAACTACGGTAAACTGCTTAATGGCAAAACATCTTCGTAAGATGACACATCATCACTTTAGTGATAATATTTCGGAAAACATAAATGTATAGCGTTGCAGAAGATCAGAAACATCTTGACCCAAGGCTGGTCGTCTTAAAGAATATCCTCCTAAAGTAAGATATCATAAATTCAGTTTTATATGAAATTCATGCATTTTATAATAATGTAGCTCATTTTTAAATAAATAGTTGGATGGAGTATATTTGCTAACATCTGGTAAAGGCCAGATGTCTCCGCCCATGGTGCCGTGTTACTTGAAAGAAAGATCTTATGCTATGTTCTAAACATACGCAGAGGTCTCAACGCTTAATCATCTTAACTTTCATCTATCTTAAGGGCATAGCAATATTAATACAGAGTAACCATCAAAGATTTGGACGAATGCGAATAACAGCGGGTACCTATTGGAGAACATACAGCTGCGGTGAGAATAACACCCCTGTAAAAGCGCTTCCTTCGCTCTTCAGCTCTATTTGCAAAGAAACCAACATCAAAGGCATTTGCCAAAATAAAGCGAAAAAAACATTACAGTAAATAATGAGGTCTTAAAAGATTACGAATGCTTACGTCTAGAATTCCAGACAAACATTTACAAGCCTCGGTTTGCTTCCATCAGTTTGAAAATATCGAAAATAGGAAGATTTTTTTACAGGAAAATTGTTTTTAAGTTGTATAATTTTAATCACTGCCGTTTAATTCGGGCAAATTTCACTATTAAGTTCTAATCACCGCGACTTAGTAAAGGCTAACAGTATCTGTTTCCCCCCCCCGAAGTATAGAATGAAAGTAATTAAATTCTTCAGCCCCTTTCAGGAGTATCGGTATTTATATGAAGGGATAAAAGCAATAGACTGTTTGGTTGGTTAGTGGTTGGGTACCTTAAAACAAAGCAGATCTATTTGCCTGAGTGGAGATGCGTTTTGTGGAGCATTTACATTTATCAAGTCCAGAGCAAGAGACATTGTAATCATACCTAGAGAAAAAAACACTGAAACTCCGTGAAACTAGCCTTTTTCTAAAACCACTCTGAAATGATTTATTAATGTTTAGCCGTCTTATATACTGGGCATCAGTAATACTGAATGTTTTCTGGCATCGTGAAGCAGAGTCTAGTAATAATGTCTATTAATTATGCTTCATATTGCCAGGAACAGTTTTATTGAAATTGGATTTAATTTTGTGTTTATTATGTTTTGTTTGTTACAACTCCATGACTTTCATATCTTTTGTGTTTCACATTTTTTGTCTTTTTCCAGCACATTTAAATTTTTTACATTTCAATACAACACATATTCGGCATTTATTTCTTCAGAAGTTACACACTCGGCATCTATTTCCTCGTCTGCATATTGTTACGAATTTTGTATTTATTTAACTATTTTTAGGAGAATTGTTATTAAAATTGTTTCATTTCTCCGTGCAATGCAGCGGGTGACGACTTTTAAGAAAAAGCTATGCCGAAAATGTAAAAAATAAAGGAGCACGCTCATTTAATAAATAGATATCTCGTAATTGTTTTTGCTATCCAGAAAAAACGAGAAAATACCAGAATAGACACGTGTATGATTAAAACGTTGCTGGAGGAAAACATCTCAATTCAGTTGTTTTAAGCGAACTGTAGTTGTTTACTTAGTGCTGTTATTGATTGTAGCGAATTCGCGGTGAGATCGGATTAGCTTTCTTTGTTCTTTGAATTTGAGTTCTGTTTATATTTTAGTAGTTTAAAATATAACTACTGTGAGATACTGCGATATTGTACGACTATCACTGAGGAAATTTCAGCATTTTGTCTTATTTTTTGGGATAAGAATAAATTTTATTAACTTTTAATCCACTTGTTCTTTCAATCCATTACGAATCTGTACGCACTCAGCAATATGCGTTGAATATATAAATATACCACATTCATTCATCCGTCTATTAGTAGTTGGTGGGGATTAAATAGTTAAAGCAGTATTTCTATTACTAATAGTTGAGCAGAGCAGCTTTCCTGGTTTTTTGTGCTTTCTCCCAGATAGATATAGTTTGCTTTCCATTATTATAAATCAGCTCTATCCTTTCACTCATCTTTGATTAATTTAACCAATTTTTAATAATTGTTTTATCCATTAAGAATTGAAACATTGAAGCCGAAATTTAAGCCGAAAAGTAAAAAAGAGAACTGAAGCTGTATTCTTTTTACGTCCATCTAATATATTATACATTTTAATATTACAAGAAATATTATTTTTGCAAATAGAATCTGCTCTTTTTTTAAATATCTTGCATTTTAAGTTTTACTTTTAGTTCGTAATTGCTACACCCCTACATTTGTTGATAATTAATCTGCTGTAATTATCAACAAATGTAGAGAACTCTCTCTAAAATGATTACCCACGATACAAGACAATTTTGATTTGAAATATGAGGTTTTAGGGAGGTGATATTCAGTAACAATGATTATTTATTTTCTCGGAAATAGTAGTTTCTTTTCAGAGGGGGTTGTCACAAGAGGGTCGCTGTAGTTTAATTACTGTCACTTATATTTGAAAGTACACATAACAATTTTAGTAATACTTTGGCGACGAAGACTCTCTAAGACCATGGTGGCAGGAGATTTTGTTTTTTTGTGCAGGTGATCATCTTAGAGAGGTGGAACTGTATACGAATACTTATTTATAGTCTCGCAAAGGCTATTCATTTTTAGAAGAAATCGCCACAAGAGCGTTCGATTTATTTAATTCAGTTCTGTAATGGCGATAAAGTGAAAAATGTACAATTCTCTGGCCGGGACTCGAACCTGGAGCACTCGAATCCGCGTTGCGTGTGCTACCGTGACACCACGGTGGTAGGCTCGAAAGAGGGATAAAATACTATACTTGAAAAAACCTTCCACATTCCAGAGACTTTTACCTTTTGTGTTTGCCGTTGCCTTAAAGAACAGGACTGTTACTGATATTCACTGCTTTTATTTGAGTATACTTTCAGAAATATTTATCAGCTATGAAATCGGTTGCCATGAGAAGACTATCTGTACTGATATTCTTCATATTTTGTACATGTTTACAGCAGAACATGCGTTTCATTTACTAAACTCAATTTTATAACCATTTATATTCAAATGCTTGTATATTACACTTAATTTTTTTAAAGTGTAGAATTATTAACCCAGGCATCGAGGAGATGTTCAAAAACGATGTTGGCTTATGATCTAAGAAATAGCGACCATATTCCGAAGTAGCCGTTTTCGAGAGGTGGTTGCCACGAAAAAGTTTATTATATTTCCTCTTTCAAATTTTATTACATAAAACTAATCGCAATGAAATCATCTTAACTACTTAATGTCTACGAACTACTTAATTTCCCTGGGAAAAGCACAATGCATGGGAAAACTTCAGCAGCTTAGGAAGAAAATCTTCCTTGTCAAAATGTGAATCCATCTGGAAGAAGAATTTTTATGGGTTATATTCATTAAGACAAAACGTCTTTAAATGGATTAGAAGCAAAATAAAGATGCAATTTTATCTCAGCGCGAAGAATACCAATAAAGATATTTGCGCATGTTTTATATCCTCTTCGAATGTATAGTGGTTAGCGAAAAGATGGTTGCTACTCTGAATTGCAGGTTGAGGGTTTGAAGCCCATGTGAAACTTGGTTATTTACATGCTTTTCTGCCTTCTTGTCAACGTAATATCAGATTGCCTTTATTGGTGTACACTAGTAGTGTGAAACGGACAGTTCAGGGCCAGGAGGCGGATTGCGGATGAGCCCGAAAGCAGGTGCGCGGTGCAAGCCCGAAAGCAGGTGAGGCGGTGCAAGTTGGGAGGCGGATTGCGGATGAGCAAACTAACTGATAAGGAGGAGGGTTGTAGGAGTCTGAATTTAGCTGATAAGGTGTCGTTGCACTTTGATAAGAGATTATCTTTTGTTGATTTTCCAGCGGTAATTTCTAATTTTAGGATTTTTTTTCCTTTGTATTTTTCTTCGTCTTTACTAGGCATATAATGGTTATTTCCTATGTTCTCTAAACGCCTGGAATTTATTGACTGACAGATAGATGTAAATTTTTAATTTTTGCGTTATATTTCAAGAATTATAATGTCCTATGCACTCTTAGTTTTAACGTATGCCTTACAATTTTTTATTTCATCAGAGCATATTCATTTTCCTTTATCCTAATTACATTACTCATTTTACACAGGACGTTCTTCATATCTTTTAACCATAAACTTGTAATTTTATTTCACTTATTAAATTTTAGGCGTGTAATTATTCAGATATACATTTTAATTTATCATATGATTTTAATTTTAGATCCAATTTTAACTTTTTCCCTTCTTTCTAACCTTCGTAATGTTTAATGT
>KK115395.1:508996-528582 GCA_000611955.2 Stegodyphus mimosarum | reverse complement strand
GCTCTCTTTCGTCGACGAGGCATAAGTACAGATTGAGTTAACGTTTACCACTAGCAGATAACCACCGATAACCATACACGCCTCGCTACAGCCGTCTATTTATTCGGATCCATCAGCTGTTCAGAGGGCGCTGCTCAGCATACGCATGCGCTACGGATTTGCAATTCTAATCATTTGCATATCATGCGCTACTTTGCATTTCCTGAAAATTTCAGCTCACTCGCGTAAGTCCTTCATGGTGCTGCAATTTTCACAAACGTGAGTGTATATCGGAAAATGTAAAATCTGTATTGTAGTCGGAAACTGTATTGTAAGACTTTAATATAGTCGAGAAAATATGGGGAAAGCTTGATTCTGATAATAAGTGCCAACTGACGAGCTCTCGGATCGCAGAGGAATTTTCTTCTTTTCATTCCAGTTTTCCAGAAATTTTACTAAACATATTTAATCATAATCTTGCGAATTATTTGAACTGATTTTTCCGTATTTGCTCTTGAGGCAGAAAATAAACTTGTACACAAATTTATATCATGTATAAATAAATACCAACAATATGCGTAATATTATGAATGACATTTTTCAAGAATGAGTAGCTAATTTTGCTAACATCGGCATTAACTGTATCAATGTTTAGATTTTATCAATGATTAATATGATTTATTTGCTGATTATACTTGGCGATATTATAGTGCGATCTGCATAAGTAAAGCAAAATTTAATTATGCTGTAAACTATCTGCAAACCTTACTTGAAAAATTTTCATTTCAGACCTTATATATGAGAAATGTAAAATTTTCGTTATATGCATCCATTATTTTATATGTAATGCAATGTTTAATAATATATTAATTTGCAAATATTATATCCAGTTTTCAAATACATGTAATTCTAACTTCCACTCATTAACTCAATTTTTGAAATATTTGGTATTCAGCAATACGCTCTATATGAAAATTCAGGACACGCTTCTGAAGTCAGGATTTCTCAAAACTTTTTTCAAGCGGGGACCAGTTTTATAAATTAGAATATTCTAGGGACCACCTCCTATCCTTTGAAAGCATTTTTTCAACTGACCTCGAGATATTTCTAATACGATAGTTTAGCATATGTTAGTACTAGTGTACTTTTAAAATATGATTAGCTAAAATTCATTTAGTCTTGTTTTGGTTATAGGACAGGCTTCACAATATAGGACCACAAGGGCAGGCTTCGAAAATCACCTCTGTTCCGCCGACCTCAAACAGAAAAATCTCAGAAATTGTAGGCACTGCGCATTTTTTCTCTTCCGGTTTTCAAGCCGTAAAATTAGTAGAAAAAGGGATGCGAAATACGTCAGCAAATACGGTATATAACACGCATACCAGTTGCTTAGTTAATGCAGCAACTGTTGAATTAATAAAAGACATTTCTAATACTATAACCACCTTATCCTAAGACAACCACTTTCACAGAAAACAAGAATCATCTGGAAATGTAAATAGTTATCTTACAGAGAGCTCACATTAAGATTTCTTTCCTCTAGTTTTCTGAATTGGGTAACTGAAGTATTAGTTAGCATGTCACACAGCAAACATATATAAATTTTACCGCGCAACCGGTTTAGCAGTTAGCGTCGCTGACTGCCGTGCCGAATGACTCGAGTTCGAAACCCGGAGGAGGCATAGATGTTTGTAAATGTATAGTGTCGGTGCGGCATGGCGGCACTTTAAATATGCGGCGAACGAAAGTCTTCTCGTGTGGTTTGGTGGAAGGGGAGAGAGGTGGGAAACCCTCGGACCCGTCCCTCCCCCATGGTGCTCTCCTTCAAAATTGGGAGCGGAACTGAGCCAAATCGCATTGTCCCCGGTTAGGTGCTCAAAGGTGTTGCCAATGACAGGCGTAATCTAGCAGTCCTTTTGGCACGAGGAATTTCGTGGGCTTGGGTTGACTACGTTAGACAAGTGAGCAAAAACAAATACAAATTGTTAATTTATGCTCCTTGATTATTATGTGCCATTATTTACATGCAAATACAGTGAACGCTGTCTTTTAATAGGTGCAATACCAATTTTTATTTAGGTTATGGTTATTTTCGAAAGTTATTGTCTTAGAAAGGTGATCACCACCAGAGTGTTCGTTCTACCTATTTTTTTATCCGAAACCTGTTTTCGCTTCTAACGAATTCTAACAACACGTAATTATCTGTTTTCTGAATGCAAGCTATCCATAATCACGCATTTTATTTTAAAATATAAATATAGTTAATCCTTTCTAAGACGTCCGGCTAGAGATCCAAATGATTTTGTTCTTGGAAGAGTTGGGAGGGAGGACTTCTGTGAAAGAGCTCATCTAAGTTCATTTCCGCTTTATTTATGTGCAACAACGCATTGGTCATTTTCGGAGGTGGCCGTTGCAAAAGAGTTAATTGTATCTTATGTTTATCTATTTTATTCATGGCTGCAATTCTTATTAGAAATCCTATAAAAAAAAAGAACTGAGAAAGATCAGTAACTAGGAGCAAAACTTCAATCCCGCCACAGTGCGAGATGCACAAATCAATCTTCACACACCTAAATACTTCGGGCGTCGAACGCTACGAATGCGCATGCGCGCACCCTCTTTGCAATGTCAAGGTCAAGGGAAAACGATTAGTGGGGAACGAACTTCCAGGGAAGGGAGGAACGAAATAGACGAAGGCGACCTACAAGAGGAAACCGATCCCGGTCGATGCTCAAACTCTCCAAGGTTATGTTTGTGACGTCAGAGGAGGTCTGACACCCTCCTGTGTCTGATCAATGGATGCAGCCGTAGTTAAAATTTCACACTAAAGTGAATTAAAAATGTAATGAAGAAAACTGCAAAAAAACATTTATTAATTATGAATGTTTTCGCAGGTTTAACAGCAATTTTATGTTTAATAAATGAAAATTCATTAATTATTATTTAATAAAAGGCTCTTTTTATTTATTACCTTTCTAAGAGAGCGTAATTAGTATTTCGAAAACCGACAGTACTTATCTAAAATTTAGTAATCTACATTAATCAACATTAAGGCGGTAACAAGCAAACGTATTGTTATAATATAAATAACACTATTAAGGGTTAAATAATATGAACATATAATAACGTTTGTATTGAATTGATGCAGATCATGCATCTAAATTTTAATAAATATTTTTTTTCGATGAATAAGTACCAAATTAATTGAATACTGCTATGTATCTGTAATGTAGTGTTCCTAAGCTTTCAAAGTATGTACGAATGTCTTTGCACTTTTAAATTTTTAGCAAAGCTAGTCAATATTTTTATTTTATTAAATCATAAACACATTAAAAAACACACGCATACTAATATTATTATATTTTGTATTTCAAAGAGCTTATCAATTTCATTAATATATATTTTTTTATTTACACAAAATAATTTATTTGTGCATATATTTTACACTGTTTCGGTTAATAAGAACTTTCTAATTCATATGATGAAACATTTAATGGGAAAAGAACGCGATAGAGACAAATATGCAAATAAAATACGGTATGAAGTGATTACAAATGTAATCACTATAACCTTTTCAAAGATTTTTCCATTTTTAACTTCTTAAAAACAATATATGTTTGTTGCATTCATAATTTATTATCCGAATATCAAAGTCTTTGAAACTATAGTAAGTTATAATATAAATAGTAAGGAAAAAGAGTTTTGTTTTAAAGCCAAAATATTTTTTTAATTTAAAAATGGTACTATAATTTTGCTGTAACTTTTTTAATCCGCAAGAGCACAGATTTTAAAATGCCATACACAGATATTATATTTATTTTAATTCCTTCTCCGTTAAACCTAAAAATTAAATTTTTATTCAAGTAAAAGGATTTTCTTTAGAATTACCGAATTATGTTTGCAATTTATGTGTTATTAATTAATTAGTAATACATTTCAAAAAGTGTTTGAAATATATCTGAACGTCTGTTTAGATGACCTTGCTTTTCTAAAAAATTTTTTGACCGGTAATATTACCTACAGATATATCTATCTGCGTTATATCCAAAACCCAAAATTAAGATACTGAATAAAACATAAAAATAAGGTATCAGAAATAAAGAAAAGAGGAAAATTATACCTCTTTTCGAAATGAAAAAATATATAAATAAACCAATCAATCACTTCACGAATGAGCGACTCCAAAGTGGGCGTCGTCCTTCGGAATCGGATTGGCTAAATGAAGACATGTGATCATAACACACATGTTATTTCAAAATTTGACGTGCAGAAAACCTCAAGCTATCGCCATATTTGGTCACTTCAAATGATTTAATTGCAATGGATCGATATTACCGTTGCACAACGTAAAAGCTGCGTAGGATGATTTGGTTCCGTTTCCTTCATTATGCCTCCTATTTATACTTCTAAAATCAGAGAGAAAAGTAAAGCTTAATTAATATTTTCGAAAGCATTTCTTTTTCCATTATTATGTAATTATACTTACACAAAGGAGTGGTAATTTCTGTTAGGTGCTTGGAATTGCATACATCTTTTATTATCACAAATGCACCTGAAGCATTCTGTAACTGTTATTCGGATCGATAAAAATTACGATAATGGAGCATTCGACAACATAAAATTTCTTTATTTAAATTTATCATTCGCATGTCCAAAAATTTTATCGCTTGTCAGTTTAACGGAAAAAAAAATCTCAAAATTAAAATTATCTTAAAAACGTCTGGAAACTATATTTTTCAAAGTGCTTTGCAATGTCAATCATATTATCAGTCTCCATCCTAAAAAATGATATTGCTCGTTATATTGAAACTGTTAAGAAATTTTCATATCTTTAAATGTGATGATGGTCGTGTCAAGTTTGTCTTCGGTTCTTTGCATGATATATCTCTTCGCATAAACAGTTTTATCGCTATTTTGAGAATTAAAAGAACTTTGATGCTTACAAGTCTCAATTTATGTGCTAAATTAAATCTAGAAGTACTTTTGTTTGATAATTTGTACGCTCATATTTGCTCTGCTCTGCTCATTCCTTTCGATGTAAATGCGGTCGTCGTTTGTCCCATTTTGCAAAATTGTCCATGCTTCTGAAAATGAAGGATCTGTGTCTGATCGTCCTCAAAAATCGATACAGTCTTATTCAGAATCTACGCTATGTTAACAGTGCTTTTTTGCCTAGCTTTAAATTTCGAATAAGCATGTTTCTCTTCCGTGTTAATATATTATTAGCTCCTGTTCCTTTACATACGAAAGTGCGCTATCTGCGCGATGACCCGTTTCGTTTACGGCCAGCTAGAGATGCAGCATTGGTGATACATTTGTAGAGATCTTGAAGTTTAACATGGAGGCACAAATACAGCATCCTTGAGAAACTCCCTCCAAGAGAAAGGGTCCCATGGTGTTAAATCTGTAGACCAGGATGGCACTTGCTATCCACTTTCGCCGCAAATTTTAATAGAAATATTTCGTTTTAGAGGCTAATTCCAACTGAGATATTTTTTCAGATGGTCTCTGGATAAAATTCTCTGGACGTTCTAGGGTCTTGTTAAAAGAAATAGTCATCACTGTTTCCGTTCAACTATGGCATCCGACAGTTTCCTAATGTTTCGAAGCAAATTCTCCCAATAATACACAGATGTCTGCTATATCAGCAGAGGTAAAAACAATGAACTTTCATGAAATAAGTAAAAAAATTATTAATGAATTTATCTGTATTCGGAGAAAATCCTTTTAACAAGAGCCTCTTATTTTGAGAGATGTGAAAGGAAGGGGATTTTTAAAACTCTTTATTCAGTTTAATACAAGAAGAGATTAAGTAGCCTTCTTGCAACAGAAACGCAGTAGGAAAATAGAATTACACTAACAGGAAACTAAACTGCATCGGCATGAACTTCCGGTTTACACAGTTATACTTGCTTCAAATAGCATATATCGTCACAATAATTATTCTCCATTCAGCAGTTTCGCTGTGAATGAAACTTGAAAAAACTTCTGAATAAGCTTTCGGATATCATGATTACAAAACACAGCGTTTGCAAAACTTTTAGCAATTAACACTATGCTTTTGCACTCAATATGGCAAAACTGCTGAAAGGCGAATAGTTGAATCGCGACGACTGACGATATGAACAGGCAGTCTTCTCTAAACTAACTAAATGATAAAACCTGATGAAATAAACGTTCAGTCGAGAATTTTGATAAAAGAAAACTGAGCTTCAAAAAGTATAATACTGTACAAAATCTTCTTTGAGAAAAAATGAGTGATTGAAATGGCTGGTATTCCATAGCTGAACCTACCTAATTTTCAAGTATGTGACGCATAAAAAGAACGAATATATTTTAAAAGAGATGGAATTATGAAGAGATCAAAGATATTGATTTTAATTTTGAATTAATTTAAACGCTGTATTTTCTTCAGATCTTTAAAAGGGTCTTTTGTTCTAAGCTCAACAAGTTTTTGTTCTAAACAAGCTTAGAACATGAAAAATGATATTGCCATTTCATAGAATAAGTAATAATTTCATAATGTACTTAAATAATTATTCGAAGAAAAATGCAGTGAATCCTGTTAAAACGAGATGTACGATTTCAGGCAGTTTTGGTCTTCTTTGGAAGTGGTCGCCTTAAAGAGTTATTTATGTTCTCAGAAGTACCGGTCAGTTTCAGAGGTGTTCGTCTTAGAAAGTAGTCGCTGAGAAAAGGTTCACTGTTTTTAAAAACTTTTAATGATGCATTTATTTTTAACATATTTAAACAAAATTCTCTTAAAATAATTATACAAGAAATATCACAGATCCAGTCGATTTGGGTCTCCTATGGAGGTGGTCATTTGAAAGCGGTAATGTTCTATTCGGAATTTCGTTTACTCTCTGACATTATTTTCTAGTATAATCGTCTTTGGCAGGCAGTCGCCACGACAGTATTCACTGCAATTAAAATAAATTCTCAAGTTTTTTAGATCTCCCATCTTCTATTTCTGATGAAATATAACTTGAAATTACAATTCTTGGGGGATATTAAAACAATTTAAACTGCTGATAAGTTAATTTAATTAATAAAGTAATATGATTCTGGAAGTATACTGAACACCCTCGTTTCGAACATCTCCCTGAGACGATGAAGTGAAACTCCCTGTGAAAAGTGCCAGTACTTCTGAGAACAAAAACACTTAACAGTGCTGAATTTTGATAGTTAAAAATAATTATGTCTAAAAAAAGGTCAAAATAGGTTGGAAACGTAGATGGTCACCTTGGACAGTTTTCATTGCATTCGTAACAGAAAATATAAAAGATCAAGGATATCATATTTTTAACTTTGTAAGGATTTTATGCAAAATGTCTGCTTTTAATACCATACATTATATAATGTTAGTAAATTCTGTACTTGAGCAACAAAAAACAAAAGACTTTAACATATTACTAACGATGTCCACTGTTCAAATCATTCGAGAATCCCTTTCATGAGTGTATTTCTGTGGAAAGTACCTAATAAAAATGATTATATTGCTAATGAACCCAGAATTTTCGTAGTCATGTTTCATACGCATAATTAAAACAACGGCATATTTAATAAAATTAATACATTTTTCGCAGGAGAGTCTAATTTTTCTGCGATGCGAAAAGAATCAGATACTGAACAGTTAGTTTGTTCAGAATATGCGCACATTATAGCCTTTGGCTACTAGACTTACTCAGTTTTAAATATTGAAACTGACAGTTATTTTAAGCTACCTCGCCACAAGTGGTTGGTTGATTTTGTTAAGCACGAGACGTGCATTTATGTTCCATTTCTGATTTAATAAAAAGGTTTGTTAAATCTTCTTGTGACTTTACAATTCTTCTCAGACACAGCAATAACTAGCTCTAAGTAAAGGTAGCAAACAAAACGCTAAGAAAACGGCCCCTTTTTTGTGATTATTTTTTGAAAGCATTAGCAGAAGCCTAAAATTCTTTGCTAGCAAAATCGTATTTTTGATAATGCTGTATTTGCATTGGTGATTATGTTTCAGACAAATGCTAATCACTTCTGAGAGTTTTGTTTTCTTTCTTTGGTCGAATTTAAATAAAAAGAAATATATGCACGGAGTTTGGACTTAGTTTGTGTTACAAAAAAACACTAAACTCTTTATAGCTGAGGTTTTGTTTTTGTTTTTTTGTTTTTTTTTTCAATGTGAAATTTAGAAAATAGAACAAGATTCTTCTTACCTTCTGAAATATTTTCAGTTAAAATTGTTTTAATTATTCACCTAATATCATATATGATGTCATGCGGTTTCATGCGAATAAATGGGAAATAATGCGAATAAATCATTGCAGACAAATAACAATGTTTACAGTAATATAATGTGATAACGCATCACTCTTCAGTTCTTTCGGATTCAGTTTAATAATAATTTGTAGCTAAAGGTTAGATAGAAATTAAATATTGTTTCCCGAATTCTTTTTTCGTAAACTAAATATAAAATTATTATAAATCCATTTTACTGCACTAAAAATTCTTACAATTCAAAATATATTCACGTATGTTAGAAGACAGATAACATAATCGCTTAAAGCAGTAGAATACATCGTGTTCACCTTGATCACGACCTTCACTGCTTAGCCAAAAAAAAAATCGTCTTGCGAACTTGTTTCGATCACTTTTTATCAGATTTTCCACAAGTCAGATACCAGTCGATCTAAAAGCAATTTTTCTTGGATAATACTTCCTTGTCAAAAATAGGAAAAATATTTAAAATAATCATTTTCAAACAAATACAGTTGTCTATGTAGTTTTATTACTCTGTTAAACTGACCGAAAATACCACATAATTCATTTAACGTGAACTGTTATGACATAAGCAAGCTAAGTTATAAGCATGTTAAAGAAAGCATAAAATAAGACTTGTCGATAGAGCTGAGTCAACTGGAAAGATGTAACGTTTATTGTATATACAGTATATATTTCTTTTTATTTAAATTCGGCCAAAGATAGAAAACAAAATTCTCAGAAGTTATTCGTATTTGTCTGAAACATACAGTGGCTTCCAAAAGTGTTCGTACATTTATGATTTTCGGACTCTATCCATTAATTAAAAGTAAACTTGCTAAATGAGATTTTAATAATAAGATCTATAATCTATTCGTAGTAACAAGATTACATAAAATATTTTTAAAATATAGTGAAATTTTATTTTTAAGAAATTAATAATCAAAAAATGACAAACATTTTATCTCACAAAAGTCTTCGTACACTTCAAAGAAACCTTGACATATTAGTAAATATTTTCATTTTTCGTTAAATTAATATTTAGTAGGATATCCTTTAGCATCCACAACAGCTTTTAAACGCCTGGGAATAGATTTTACTAGTTTTTTTTTTTTTGTAATTTCTGTATCAATGTTCATCCATTCTTCCATCATGACTGTTTTGAGTTCGCTTTTCGTTTTGATGCAGTGTTTTCGTACTCTAACCTCCAGTTCTTTCCAGATGTGTTCTATGGGGTTTAAATCTGGCGACTGAGATGATGTTTTCGAAACCTGTGGACAATTATAGAGACACCACAGGCGAACGTTGAGAGCCGTATGCTTAGGATCGTTATCATGATTAAAAATAAAGTTGTTTCCAATACCCAAATTTTGCGCTGATAATTTTAAATTGTCTCTTAAAATATTTAAATAATAAGAATAATTCATTATGCCATCATTAAATACCAAATTATCTAGTCATGATGCTGCCATGCATCCCCACACATTAACACCCCTACCGCCATGCTTAATTATTCCAACTAAGTTCTTAGAATGAAATTCCACATTTTTTCTTCTCCATACAGTTATTCGACCATCGGAACAAAAAATGTTAAATTTGCTTTCGTCAGCAAATAGGACATTATTCCAGTACGTTTCGGGTGTATTTATCATTGATTTTGCCAATGAAAGCCTAAGCTTTCTGTTTTTCTCACTAACAAAAACTTTTTTAAGGGCAGAACTCCCATGTAATCCAACTTCTCTGAGAATTCGTCGAACAGTTTCAGGTAAAATTGAAGCAGAAAACTTTGCATTAAATTCTGCAGAAAATTTTACAGCACTCAAACGTGGGTTTTTCACAGACTTTCTAATAATAAATTTCTCATCATGTTTAGTTAACTTTCTCGGTCGACCGTTTCTTACCTTGTTTTCAATCCGATTTTCTTCTTTAAAGCGTTTTATCAAATACTGCACTGTAGAATGGGATAAATTAATTAATTTAGCGATTTTTCGAATTGATTTACCACTACTATGGTGAAAAATTATCAGTTTTCGAATGCTGTTTGTAATTTCTTTACGACTGCGACCCATTTTTCAATAATAAATGGAATATTATGAAGTAAACAATAAAAAATTAAAGAAAACGATTTTTTAAATGCCACCACAATGCAAAGATTAAAAAAAGCGGTAAACGATAATTCTAATTTTGATTTTATCCAAAAATATTTCAGTGTACAAAGACTTTTGTGAGATAAAATGTTTGTCATTTTTTTATTATTAATTTCTAAAAAATAAAGTTTAGCTATATTTTAAAAATATTTCACGTAATTTTGTTACGAATAGATTATAGATCTTATTATTAAAATCTCATTCAGAAAGTTTACTTTTAATTAATGGATAGAGCCCTATTTCAATGAAAATCATAAGCGTACGAAAACTTTTGGAAGCCACTGTATTAACATACATACATACATAACGCATTTTTTAAATTTTTAAATTTTTAACGTTTTGTGTGTTACCTTTATTTATTAAATATCATGTTCTTCGGACTTAAACCACATAAAATTCAATTCAACAGCAATATCAGAAATAGTTAAAAACAGCATATCTTTAGAATTTTCGATAGACATTCTCGTGCACTAGAGATAAAAATGTTTTTTCCGTACAGTGTTGCCATTGCTCGCATTGAAATCGTTGAGTTTGTTGATCAAAAATTCGTTAAAGTTTTACTCAATGTGAAACAGATAATAAATTAAATTCGGAATCCAAAAATCGGACTTCCAGCTGCCCGTGTTCGGGTCCAGGATTACGTTATTCAAAATTTGATAACTCTACGTACCGTCGTTTTCTCACAGTGGGAGAAACCTATATACACTGACACACATTCTCCTTTATTTAATTTCGTCAAATATAATACAGGGCGGTAATATTTGATAGCAACAATTTAAGAAGTGATTAGCTGTTTATGGTGAAACTCCACAAAATGCCGTTACCATTTATGTGAGTAGAAATAACATTCGCTGCTTTGGAAAAAGAACAGGAAACTAAAATCTCAAACGTCAAGATATGCAAATGTCCTTGAAAATGATACGAAGTCAGAAAGAGAGGATTGCTGAACATGCATTGCTAATCTCGCATGCTTAACAGCTTATTGAATACATTCTACCTTAAAAATATCTTCTGTTAAACTATCCTGTAAACATATTTTTGTATTTCTTCATTCATAGAGAAGATCCTTTCATTACTAAAACGTACCTAAAAGTAACTGGTCTCATTTCTCTGATTTTTACCCAAAACATTTTACAGACATATTAAAAAATAATTTCTAGACGTCCAGTGTTCATCTCACTTTCGACTACTATTGACTCAAAATGCTTTACTATCTGCTAAATACATTCCACCTTAAATACCTCTTTTGGTCAACTACGAACATAAAGTTATTGGGCAATGTGGCATGCCGTTTATTTCTCTGCTTTAATAAATCAAACTGAAAAAATGTTTTGCCAAGGGCGTTATGCTGGAATGCTATTGTCAATCGACTTTTTCACTTGTGGTGATAGAGCCGACCCGACCATTTTCTTTTTTAATTGCTGAAATTAAATTAAATTGTTCACTGACAGATACATACAGAAGTCTAGAGCACATACAACAAACCTGAACAAAACAGGTTACCATTACCCAAGCTGCAAAATATCATAAATCGGTTTTCAGAACATTCAAGAAGCTTTATTAGCCTACGAATTTTGATCAAAGACTCAAGAGTTATATTCTTGGTTGCTGTTTTTTTCTGTTAGGTACTGTAGGTTTATCTTTCTAGTGAATATTTACTTTCCCTCAATTACCCTTCACAAACTGTCATTCACTATCATTGCAAGTTTGAGCACTGACTAGAACAGGGATAGCCAACCTGGTCGCTACTGCCCACTAATGAGCGATTTAAGCTTTCCCAGCTGGTGGTAGAGGTTTTTATCCGATGATGAAAATCAAAGATCGAAACACGCTCGCAAAATACATAGGGAGTATACATATATATAAACATGTGAAGATTTAGTGGTAACTTGACCGTTCTCCCAAACGCAGCGCTGTCCATTTCAATACGTTTACATGGGTTTCTTATTTTTTAATAAATTTACTGTCAGTTGCAAAGTATAAATAAATGGATAAATTTAATTGTATGATTTTCACTAAAACCTCTATTAAAAATTATTTGGCAGATGCGCTGCGAACCGGGGAACAGTAAGGAAATTTTAAAACTTCCAAAGTGGGCGGTGAGTATAAAAAATTTGACTGCTCTGGGCAATGTAGGGTTTCTCCCTTTTATTCTGTCAAATTAAGTGTCGAGGAACTTAGTGAATAATTGCTTGGTTCAAAGAACAGAGAGCGTGAACTTAAGAAGGGTTAATTACCTTTTATTCACTTAACATAAGATTTAACAGTCGTCTCCTTTCCTTGGACGTACAGCAAAGTCTCCACCTAGGTTTAAAATGTAAGAAATAAGAACTAACTAATAACTGACTAAAGATATTTAGCCGAAGCTAACACATTTCTAAACTAGTTAGTCCGTAATATTAGATTAGCCAGCGAACTATCAAAAGGTACGTAATACGGCCGAGCGTAACAACAGCTTAAAGAAACATAGCCCAAAGGCAAACGCGCGCTACTCAGGAATCCTCACTCTCTCTGTCGAAGTCAGTTGAACTTGACTTAAATACTATCCTCTTTCTGATTTTCATTCAACGCGATTCTAAAGACTCATTCTGGTAGGGAGTTGTAAGCTAAAACTAGATGAGAAAGGAAAGACATTAACTTAACATAATTGTTATAAAATTAAAATATACCTTACAACTAGAATATGCTTTTTACTAATTAAAATGTTTATCATTGTCTGATATGACACTCTTGCCTTTGCATTCATTTAGCATGCAGCAGATTTCTTGCACAACATTACTCACGTTCCCTCGGAGTTACTCACGTTCCAACTCACGTTCATTACTCACGTTCCAACATTACTCACGTTCCTTGCACAACTCACTCACCTTCACGAATGCATCCTTTCTGTTAGGCAGATAGCTTTCGTGGGCTTTTCTTTATTCATATAAACAAATTGCACTTGCTGAATATGTAGTTAAAACTTAATGTACTCTCTTTCGTTTCAGTTAATTTGAAGTTTGTTAATTTGAATTTGCAGACTAATTTAATTTTCCATTGATACTGACTATTTCGCTCTTATTTACGAAAGATTGCGTTCTCTGTAAATAATTTATGAAGCATGCTTATGTTTTGCACATGCTATTGCTAGATTTTCAGATGCAGTTATTTTTACCTAAGTTATTCTTAATAAATTAAAAGTATATCTTAAATTTCAATTTTTATTTGTTAAATTAAGTTTTTAATTTTATTACGTTCTACTGCTCGCCATATTTTAACGTAGAAAGCCTACCTCGACATTAGGGATTTGTTGAAAAATATAAAAAACTGAATATAATAACTGAAAATTAGCCTAAAGCTTTTAAAAAAATAAATAAATAAAATTATCTAGTTGGTTCCATTAAACTAGAATTAACAGACTATTCAGATTTTACGTGACAGTCACGTATTTCATTACAATTACGCGCTTCAGAATATATCCCAGAAAATATACCACAATATATAAATATTCCCAGATCTTTTTAATTTGGATTTCTATTCCAGCTGCGTTTTGTATTTAAAAAATTAATTACGGAATTAAATCCCTTTGAAAAATTTAAAATAAATCACATTTTAAAAATGTTAAAAATGCGAATATATGGAATATATAGATGCTCAAATATTGGAAAAAACCTTACCAGCCGAAAGAAAATATTTTGACGAAGAACAATTATCTGTTTGTAAACTTTTCAGTAAAATATTATATTTAGAAAGTGAAACATTCGAAAACTTAGAGTATTGTCTGAATTTAAAACCGAAACTGAGCGAAATTTTTTCCATAATCAGAATCGTATTATATTCTTTTCAAATATTTGTTTGTTTATGGGCATGTTCATCACGAAATTTAATGAAATGAAAAAGCTGATGTTTTAGTTAACGAAGCTTTAAATATACTCATCAACATCAACATTGTTACGAAATGTCTAGCTGTGGAAAGATAGCTTCCCCGCAGAGCAGGTTTAGGGTTGCCAAAAAATGGCAAGGGAAGGCAGGGTTGCCATATATGGCGACAAATCACACATTCAATGGCGATATGCCATAGACAGATGGAGAACCTTCTGGAACGAATTCTTACCGGTTTGGCCCAGAATGTTCTCGAACGCAAGCCAAAAGCTATATAAACTCTGCTGGTACACGGAGAGTCAGTAAGTTAATAGTCAGTCAGTGATAGTCTAGCGAGTGAGTCAGTCAGTGTTTCGCAGTCTATCGAGTTGATCGCGAGTTAATGCCTGGTCGAGTTTTATCTCAATTGTGTTGAGCTGCGAGAACGACCGAACCGAGTCAGGAACTGTACTCTAGTGCTTATCGTCCAGTGCATCCCGAGGTGTAGCGTGGAGAGTCTCGAGAGTACGTAGAGCTCCGAGAACGACTGAACCGAGTCGGGAGCAATACTCTGATGCTTTGTCGTGAAGCTGTCTCCACCGTTATAGCCTGAAGGCTGCGTTGCGGATTGTATCAGCGTATTTGTCGTAGTTTTTCGACGAGTGTAAACGTGCTTTTGGAGCTGTCCTGAGTAATACTGGCTAATAAAGTGTGTTTTCATTCTGCATCAAGTGTTGTTGTCAATCGCTCCAAATCTACAAACCTGTAAAAAAGAAACGCAACAATATTAGTATTTCGAAGTGTCATTGGTGTTTTTTATTACAATAAGCTTTTAGCTAAGTGTAATGAAAAATGTAATGATGGATACACCAAAAAAAATTATTTCCTTCTATTAATCATAGACTACATTTTGAGTCTTTCTTCTTTATAAAATTTTAAGTATGTCAATTTTAACTGGTCAGTGTAGATTTGCAAGTTACTTATTTCGTTCATACAAGGTGTAAGATCATACACCTTGTATGCACATATTTTTCTATTTTTTTTTCCAGTCTTTTCTCAGTTAATCATATCGGTGTTTTCTTAGTAAGATGGCTTGCAATTTTTTTTATTAAGTTTATTAAGTTTTTCTGCGATAACTTCATTTATTAAACATAATCTTTTCGCACATACGCCCCATAAAATTCAATTCAACAGCAAAATCACAATCAATTTAAAAAGAGTACATCATTAGAATCTCCGGTACACAGTCTCGGACGCTGGAGATAAAAATGTTTTGTTCCATACAATGCTACCCCTGCTGACTGTCAAATCGTTGAGTTAGTTAATCAAAAATTCATTAAAGTTTTACAAAATATGCAAAATTCGGACTTCTACGTGCACGTGTTCAGATGGAGGACTACGTTATTCAAAATTTTATGGTTCTAAGTACCGCCGTTTTTTCACATTGCGGGAAACATACATACCCACATTATGAAATATAAAATTCGAAATTCAAAATTCGGACTTTTATGTGCACGTGTTCAGATGGAGGATTACGTTATTCAAAATTTGATGGTTCTAAGTGCCGTCGTTTTTTCACATTCCGAGGAACATACACACCAACATGCAGATTCTTCATTATTTAATTTCTTTAACAATAATTCAAGGCGATAATAATTGGTGTCAATAACTTGAAAAGTGATGGAGCCGTTTATAATACACAACGCAAAATCCCGCTTCAAGACTAATAGTACATTCGGGCTAGTGCCCTTTTGGGCTAAAAAAATTTTTTTCAACTTATTAGGAATATTATCTATTTGACACGATAAAATTATGCTTTAAACATTTTTTTAACTTCAGACCTACCCATGATAAAGTTAATGTTGTGCTACTGTAGAATATTAAATCAACAACGCAACCTCAAGAATGAACTATTTTTATAACGCTGAACTGCGTTTGTAGTTTTCTTCTAATTAAAAACATCGAGAGCTTTCGCTGTATCCGGTTTGTGTCATTTTCGTTATCCTGCGTTACAGAATTTTTCTTTGCAGTCTGAAGCAATGACGTCATTTCCTTCGGAAGTCCGTCACAAAAACTAAAATGATAAACAGCTAGAAAGTATGAAATGATTATGTTTCTGTTTAGTAAGCAAATTTTTTTAATTTTGTTTTAAAAGCAGCTTTTCGTCCTTGGCAGCGAAAGTTTGAATACCATCATTCTGTTTAGTCATCAAAAGATTTCTTTGAAAAATTATTGGCTGACAGCTCATAAAACTTTTTCTGGTCATTTAAACATATTTTTTTATTTTAAATAGTAAATATATAACACATAAATTGGCTACATATTGCTTTAAATTGATTAAAGTTGTTTATTTTGAAGAAATCAGATTATAAATCATGCTATTTTTTAAAAATTTCGTCATAAATTAATAGAGACCTGCTGAGGCTCCATATTACAGTGATGCATTTGCCTCGAGTAAAAATGAGGAAAGTCACAAAACTGAAACTGCAATAAATTAAACATTAATGTGAAAGCCTAAAGGAGTGTTCACAAGAACTAGTAAGTGTTTAGTCATAAATGTTAGCGGAACACAGGAACAATACTGAGAAGTTCTTTTATAATTCTCATTGCGGTAGTTTCATATAAACAATCTTACTGTAAACTAACAATTCAGTAAAACCTTCTTAAGATGGACAATCCATGATTCCTTACGATTTTATCTTCTGTTTAGACGGATTAAATCTTACAGAAGTATATTCAATATCATGTTTGTAAATGTTCTCAGAATTTTTCAGCTCTGACTAAAACTAATAGATTCTATAGTCTTATGAATCGGAGAAGCTAATAATAATAATAATATAATTTCGATCATTAGATCGAACAGTCGAACCTCGCTGTAACGAAGTTCAAAGAACCGAAAGTTTGGTTCGCTATATTTGGTAGTTTGCTATATGAGAACCGATAGGAAAAATGGATTGTCTCCCCAAAATTGAATGACGAATGTAGAAAAAAAACTGATTAACATTGATTGTCACATCTACCAAAAGAAATGAATAGTAAATCTAATTTTTTTTAAAAAATTCATAGTATAATTTAATTGTAGTTATTATTATGCTCAGTCATTTAATTTGCTGTTCATTCTTCTTTACTCTCCTTAAAATGTCCGGCAAATTGATTTGGCCTTCGAAGCATTTTTTCGAGATATTAGGAGACTGACTTCTATGGCGAAATAGAAGTCATAGAAGTCAGTCATAGAAGTTCTATTCTATTCTATTCACCAGTATACCTTCTTCAATATCCCTATGCTCCACTTTTCTCAGTTCTTCCTTCATATCCAAATGTTTTCCATGAACAGATATTATAAAACTTTGTTTTTTTTTCCTATTGTAACAGCTGTAGATTTGGATAAATTATATTTCTGACAGATATCGATTTGGCTGCATCCATTTTGTATTTTTCAAATAATATGCATTTTGTCATCAATATAGAAACTTATGTCATGTGGAGGAATTTTTGACACAAGAACAGAGTGCAGACAGTTCGGTAAAAGACTATGTGAGAGTTTTGCTCTGAAAAAGATGAACCTGGAGGATAGTTTCGTCACCTACGTGTTTTAAACAACGTCCAGTGAGAAAAAAATTATTTCTCCAAGATATGCATGGTTGCAGAGCAAAGATTTGAAAACTTTTATAAACAATATCCTGTATCTTGAAAAAGTCCCAAATAATATAAACCCCCGTTCGGAGGATAGAACTTGGAGGGCATTTACAGCAAGTTATTTGTTTAACAAATTAAATTAAGAATGAAAACTTTTCCATCTCTCAAAGAACTATCATCTTTAAAGCCACTCCTACATCACTCTGAGACTCACTACATCCTCTTTCTCTGAATCGCGAATATTTCAAAATTTCTTTGATAACATCAGCGTTAAATAGAGTTCTGCCTGGTAGCTGAATCAAAGAACATGAATGCAATCAGAAACACGTTTCACTAATCAGTTCACGTTTTGTGGTTTAATGGACATGTATACTGCAAGGTGTCCTAAGGTGCATCCTCGTTCCCGTTTTCCTTTATGCATGGAATGTGGATCCTAATATTCTAAACATGCAATGATTTTAATGGTTACCAATGTTTTCGCTAAAACTTGCTGAAATTCTGGAAAAAAAGTATGAAAAATACAAGCTTCACTCGAAGATTTCCATAAACTTCGTTATATCCGATCTTTATACTTTTGAAAAGTCCTTTATCAAGGGTATAGGGAAATCCACAGGACCAAAAGACTCTTTCGTTATAAGCCGGGTCCGTTATAGCGGGGTTCGACTGTATTTAATCGGAAGGAAAAAAGTTTAATGTTTGAATGATGGACGAGATGTTTGTTCTTGTTACTAGCATAATTTGAAGACAGACTAAATCATGAGGTAGACACGTCAATTCAGCGGAAGTTCACTGATGAATAAAATGACATAATTACATGGACTGAAACTTCAGTACCGGTAACGTTGTTGTATATAGGCTATGAAACAGTTCCAAAGCTTCTCACCGGCACCATGCGTTAGTTTAGTACCTAACCTACCTCACAATAAATGGACTGTCTTTTAAAGTTATATGCATATGCCGCGACGAAAGGAATAAAGTCTCGCGTGAGCTGGCAGTTTATAGTTGTGCAACTCGATACTCTCGAAACAGGCATAGAAGAGTTTTTAAAAATGCAAAAATAGTTATGATAAGATGCTATTCAAGTTCATTTAAAGAGCTATAAGGCGGAGAAGAGGCTATCTTACGCCATACAGTTAGGCAGGATTAAACATGAATCAAATCGTGTTATGTAGCTAAAAAATGCCAGCCAAACAAAAGGCAAAATAATGAGCCGTCCAAATTTTACCAAAAACTGAGCCTTGATAAGATTATGATGATTAACATGTATGATTGTGATAGCATTATTTTAACGCAAGTCCCACGAGGCACACTGACGGTGTGCAGTATTACTTCTTGGAGCTTAAACTGCGACCACCTTTTCAAAAAAAGAAACAACAGTTTTTTGCGGAATCCTTCCATTATTTTGTCAGACAGTACTTCGGTACATGCAGCGAAAACTGTAGCTGATTTTTTTCTCTCGATGGAACTCAGAATTACTCTACCATCAATTATATTCCTTGGATTTAAGCCCCTGTCACTTTAAGAATTTCTAAAAATGAAGAAATTACTTTATAGCATTCATTTCCGAACTTTTCTAGAGATTCTTAAGGCAGTAGACCATACAATTGGAACTATCTACAGAATAAGCTTTGCTAAAGGCATATTCCGACTTTCGCATCGCTGGCAAAGGACGACGACATGGAAAGAAAGACTGTAAAAATTTTGTACAAATTTAGTATTTATAAATCAGAAGTTGAATGC
>KK115395.1:483778-508970 GCA_000611955.2 Stegodyphus mimosarum | reverse complement strand
GGAGTATATCTTAAAGGAAAGAATTCAAATTAAATAGATCGCGCTGAATTTTTTAATAAGATAATGTTTCTTTATGCAATGTTCTTCCTTCTAATTTTGATTTCAATCTCATACTGTTCATGTTGTATTAATCATACAAACCAAATTAAAATTCCATATTTTTACGAAATTCACTGATTTTTAATTTAATAGAAAATTTAATCTATTTGTATAAATAAAGTATTTATAAGCCGTTGAGTTTTAACCAAATTGATTAGATTTGAGCAGCGGCTGAACAAATGTGAAAAAAAAATGCATGAAAAAATCAGATTATGAGGGTTATTTCGAAACGTAATATAAATTATTTTTTTCGTGGATTTGCTTTGGTTGCATTCTGTTTGCATGTCAGATATAGTATTATATTATAAGTAAAACCAAGCATTGTCGCAAAATTTTTTTGTGGAAAGAAATTTTCCAAATATAGTATGCATAAAATCTTTCTCATAGAAGTTCATTGAATGTGCAGTGCAGCTGATTTTGTTTGATGAAACTTTTGTTAGTAATCTGAAGGTTAAAATTAAATCAAAAAGTAGCCAAATGTTAAATCGTTTTATGCTATTGTCAGCTTGTGTAACTGGTCGCAAATAGACTTAAATTTGCATATCATTAATAAAATAAAAGAAAATTTCACACATTTCGTTGCCACTTTGTTTTCCTAAACATCCAAAATTATTTAATTTGAATTATTCTAAAGTACTAATGGTCTTACACGTGATTAAAGATTTTAGACTACTAATTTCGGTTCAGGTATCTAACCACAGTAATAAAATGTTGCAATTTTTATTTTTTTATTATAATTATATTTGATCACCTAATGGCAACCCCACTTCTTCAGCAGCCCCTTCTGAAAGAGAGCATTATTTTTTAAAACTTTAATAGACATCAGTATTAAACGTCAGCATTTCTAAAACGTCCAGGTCCACAAAAGACAAAAATTATCTGGAAACGTACTTTCTTAGCGAAATTAAGTTATATAAGTATAAAATACTATGTATATTTAGAGATGACATAAAAATTATTTTTTTTTAAATTCCTAGTCAGAGACATTACATTATTTTTTTATAAGTTTTTATTTATTTTAGATATTTTTTTACCTTTTATAAACTTTTATTTAGTTCATTCATGATGTTTCACTGCAAATGAAAATTTTGTCATCGATTTTTAACCTACTTTCTGATAATCTATCGAGATCAAATTTTGTATACAATCAGCAATCAGGATGTCCGAAATCGAAATACCCGCGAGGGCGTAGTTGATTTTTCACATTTGCTGCCTCCAAAAAATTCTAAAAAGCTCTACAGACTAAAATTGGGGTAGACTAAAAAGACTAAAAAATTTTTCGTCACCACATGGATTAGGTGACTGGGTCCGCTCCTCCCCAGAAATGGGAAAGAATGTAAGGAATTTTCTCTCTCCTTACTGAATGCGTGAACTGGGGGCAATTTCGGCTAGCATTCGAAAGGTTCGTATTCGAATACCGGCGAGGGCAATGCTCATTTTTTATGTTTCTCGCTTCCAAAAGTGTGATAGATTTTACAAGATTAAATTGTAGGTTGGCGTTTCATTTAGCTCCTCTCATGACAGCCCTTTACCTAAGATAGTAGTCTACTACTTCTGAAAGCGAGCAGCATTGATATGCTAATAGTGCTATCTATCGGTGAAATTTGAACTAAAATTTATTCATGTTGTCAGAACTGAGTGTTCGGTGCATATTCTTGGCGAACATCTTCGTGAAACTTTAAGTTCTGATCCTGAACAGGGAGCTGAATGCAGCTATGTTCTGTGGTAGGAAACTGTGGTTAAGTGGTAGAAGAACTGCACTTCAGAAGGATTTAAAATCCTCTTTTATTAAACCACAATTATATACAGCCACTTCCCAACTCGGGAGGGATACAGAAAATAATGACCGCACTTGGGTCTAAACTGAACAATCAGATAATTTAAACTAAAATTAAATAGAAATTAAGTCGTCGTTGCTCACAGAGCTATGGACGCGAGGTTGGCCTCTATGCTAAATGGTGCGTAGCAAGATTTAACTAATACTGACTGTGCTAGTAAGCCGGCATCTATCATCAAACTATCGCTTCAAGAATCGTCATCGTTTCGTCCAAGCCCTTGGTGGCAGTTGTTGGACAGGTTTCTGCCTCTTCGCTGCTGGGAGTTCAAGGGTGAAGGTCGGGCTTCGGCCTGGCTCTTCACCGACTGTCTCTTCACCGACTGCGTCTTCACCTACCACCTCGCTGGAACATGCACGTTTAACTCTCCTGAAAAGTCCGATGATGTTTCCTGATTTATAGAAAGCCAACTGTAGTTTTTCTTATTGAATATATTCATTCTACATGCAGTTTCTGAAAATTCATCCTGGATTGCATGATATTTTTTAAGCAAGAATCATGAACGATCTCATTGTGCAATTTAAGACTCATCCATTGTCTATCGCCACGTGGTGCACTGCTCTAAATTAATTCACTGGTAGAAGCTTCAAAATCAGAAGAAATTTCAAGATAAGTTTATTGCTGCTCTACATATATTTTCGATACAAGGTTTTTTGTGATTTATAGAAAGCGATGCAAATCGATTTGCTCTCCAAGTGTATCGTTAAACGAATGGACGTTCTGCATTTACAGTAGGACTATAGTTATGATCTGATTATTTAATTTTCTTGTTTTATTTGAGTGAGTTCAGCAGTAAAATTTTTGATATGAAAAATAAATAGAGTAAATTGTAGATGATTAACTTGTATTTTCTTCTTCAACTATCACAACGTCTGGGGTAAGTACTTTATTTTGCTATCCTCTGTAGGTCACATATTTTATCCCTATCATTCGGGTTATTGCGGAAACAACGTGATGTACTCTTAATCACATGTCTTAATCCTATACTGGGTAGTTGGATTTCTTCATTCTTATTCGCGGTTCATCGCTGATAAAATTAATATTCAAAATTTTGGTTATCACTTGTACACCAGAATAATTATAATTAATATTTCTCATAACCTACAGAAATTAACACAATTTTAATTACATAAGAAATTAAAATATATTTAAGTATTTTTACTATATATAAAATATTTTTTACAACACTGACCCACTTAGAATTACTTCAATAAGTAATAACGTAACAGCGCTACGGCTTAGAGTTTAAATACTAGCTGGTCAGGCGAGCGTCGAACAGAGTAACAGTGGTCTGAGACTAAAAGCTCTCGCGCACTGAGAGGTTCCTACCTACTGTTTAAATAGAAACTTGGCTCCACTTCAGATTAGCATAAAGCTGAAAGGCGCGCTTATTCTAACGGGAAGTTGAAAATGAGAAGAGATAGAAAGATTTAAATTAAAATAAAACTTTGTTAGTTTAAACTAAAACCTTACAATGTGCCAAAAAAAAATCTGCCTCTGGTTGTCTTTTAAGTCTTTATGTGAAAACCGCAGTCTTATAAATAATTTGTTGACTTTGTATGATATTTTTAAAAGTGTTCAAACTTTTGGCACACAATTTAGATTCACATCATATTGACATGTATGTAATCGGTTAAAAACGTAATTTATAAAAAATACAGTTTCGAATCTGTAAGTTTCTCGCACTTTCTTATTAAATGCGTTATTTGCTACAATAAACTTCATTTTCTTCAGAAACTGTCTTTTTCGTTATATTTCTCGGCTTATTTTTTGATGGAAGAAAACTAGTTTTCGGCTCGACGTGTCTCTGTGTCTTATGCATTAATTATTTCCGATTTATAATTTAAACTAAGTATAACTCCTATCTTCACTTGGACATTTAGATACAAAACTATGAAATTATTAATTATATTAATTTCAGTACCATAACATTAAAAAATCTGAAATATTATAAGAATTACCCGCTAATAAATGAGGTGCACGAAATTTATAGAAATATGAAAAAACTCTGTCGTGGTAACCACTTCTCGCAGAAGACATTTCTGAAAGCGACTGGTATTTCTAAAAACATAAATAAACATCGATACTGAAATGTGACCTTTCTAAGGCGATCACGTCTATTAAAGATTAGAATCACCTTGAACCGAAGTTTTCGCTTTCCTGTAACGCTCCAAAAAACATATTCATAAGATGGACAGTTTAATAACAGTAATAATAATAAAAAAACTGAAAAGTTGCAGATTTTAAATTAAGTCCAAAGGGACGTTTTTTAACATTTTGTGTGTTACCTTTCTTTATTAAATATCATGTTCTTCGCTCTTAAACCATAAATTCAGTTCAAGAGCAATATCGCAAAATAATTTTAAAATGAGCATTATCTTTAGAATTTCCGATACACAATCTCGCACACTGGAGATAAAAATGTTTTTTCTGTACAACGTCGCCATTGCTCGCTTTGAAATCCTTGAGTTTGTTAATCGAAAATTCCTTAAAGTTTTACGAAATATGAAAACCATAATAAAACAAATTTCACATTTGGACTTCCAGATGCCCATATTCGCAGGAGGATTACGTTATTCAAAATTTGATGGCTCTATGTACCGTCGTTTTATCACAATGCGAGAAATATACAAACATTTATGCAGATTCTTCATTACTTAATTTCTTTAAATAAAATACAGGGCAATAATATTTGGTGGGAACAATTTGAAAAGTGAAACAACGGTTATAGTGAATCAACACAAAATGCCAAAACGAAATTAATAGTCCTTCTGGGCAAATTGCCCCTTTGGACTAAAAAAAATCTGGAAGTTTTCAGACTTTACATTGCGCCCAAATGACATTTTTTTAACGTTTTATGTGTTAACTTTATTTATTAAATACCATGTTCTTCGCACTTAAACTATATTCAATTCAACAACAATATCGCAGAATAATTTTTAAATGAGCATACCTTTAGAATTTCCGATAGATAGTCTTGCATACTGGATTGAAATCGTTGAGTTTGTTAATCAAAAATTCGTTAGAGTGTTACAAAACATAAAATCAATAATAAAACAAATTCCAAATTAGGGCTTCCAGATGTCCATGTTCGGTGGAGGACTACGTTATTCAAAATTTGGTGGCTCCAGGTGCCGTTCTTTTATCACAGTGCGGGAAGCATACCTACATTAATGCAGATTCTTCATTATTTAATTTCTTTAAATTTAACACAGGACGATAATATTTGGTGGCAACAATTTGAAAAGTTAACCGACATCTAAAGTTTTCAACGCAAAATGCCAAAACGAAATTTATAGTTCTTCTGGGCTAACGCTCTTTGAGATAATAATATACATAAAATTTGTCTTTCTCCTTTTTTATACAGGAACCCAAAACGAGTTACTTTACTAGTCTAAAAGAAAGTTATTTCAACTGTTTAGAATTAAACGTAACCACGAGTTTGTAGATAACGCATCAAACGTACAGAAGAAAGTAAGTAGCTATTTCTGAAACAAAAGGAATAATTCTTACAAGAAAAGCGTCTTCAATATTAATTCAAACTTTAAGCTATATAGGCAGTAAGCTATCTATCGCAGCAACCCTAAGACGACCATTTCTTAAAGTGACTAATATTTCCGACAGTACAAACAAGCATTGATATTGAATAACATTATTTCTCTAATAGGACCGCCTCCACAGAAAATGCAATTTTTCTGGAATAATTGTTAATTGTCTTAGAGAATATTCACCTTATTTGTAAATATCTGCCAGTGAAAATATTGGCCCTCAATGATAATTTATTATAATCTTCTCTATAATTTATCGACTCTCCCATTTCTGAATGAATTATTAACCATGTAATCTTTGGAATCCTTTTATAGAGATTTACTTTGATTAATTTTACTTTGATTACTAAGTCATTTCTAAAATATTAATTCAATGGAACACTTAGCTTATAGAGTCGTTAATATGCCAAATTGTAACGACGGTTAATCAGATGTTCCTTGCCCCGTAGACCTAAAATATAGCGCGGAAGATGAAAAGAAGAAACACATGCTATATGTTCTTCTGTGTGAGTTTAACAAAGATTCCATCGTTGCACAGGCTTACAGACAAATTTGCGCACTATATGGAAAATATGTATTACTGAAGGTACAGTTTAAAAATGGACTGACAGATTCAGAAGTGGAAATTTTGAAGAGCCAGGCCAGCCCCATACTTTGTCACTCATCTCACTTCGATGAAGAGCAATGAATAACCTGATGGAGCAACTCCACCGAGTTCATGAAGAACTTCCATAGAAAAAAGCCATACAAAAGGCATGACATCATCATCCACATGACAACTCCAGACCGCGTGATAAAAGTTCTTCATTCTCCAGCAATTTGAAATAGAGGTTCTACATCCGATATATTCTTATATTTTGTTCTACAACCGGCATATTCCTCGGCTCAGGTAAAATGCATTTTGCAGTGCTTGGGTTCCTGCGTGTCATCGCTATCCCAGTAACAACTTCAACGATTTTCTGTTAGTTGTGAGTTTCTAAGGTCAAATGATGGCAGGAAGTACTGAGAGCAATAAGAGATAAGCAATTATATGGTGGATATCTCTACCGTGAATTTATGATGGCTTAATATAGAGCCGACAGAGACAAAAATTGTAACACCGAGTTACTGCCCGACAAGTTCAGTGGATGGTAGCGACTGAGATGCATGGGATATGTACAGTGTGACAATCATTTATCAAGTAGAGAAAAAGAAATGCCAGTAATGCAAAACCGTAACTTAACAACAAATCATACAATATTGTAAGGCCTTTTTCAAGGTCAATGTCTAATTCACTCCGTGGCGGCGCCATGGGAAAATAATCAGCTGCAAACTTTTGTAAGTGAGTTTTATGCAGCCAAACTCTCCAGCATTTACAGAAATGGTATCCAAAACCGACAGAACTTTGGAACTAGACTGTGAATAGTGCAGAGGAATGCATCGATGATGCATTACGTGATTAGTTTAGCAGTGAAAGTAATAAAAAACGGCGTAACGTATTCATGAACCCAGGAATCAATCACATATCAGGTACTTACTTAAGAATTCTGCAAAACTGCTAAAATTTCAGATTTTATAAAAAAAATTTAATTGGTTTCTTTCCTTTAAGGAAAAAATATGCAATACAACGTTTTCGACAAAGTGTAGTGAAAAACAAATGAAAAAAAAATAAGAAAGCAATTATTTTAACAATCCTGCTGATAGAGATAACCAAATGAATTTTGATTAAATTAATAAATATTACATATTTGGAAAAAAGTAAGCCTGGTAAAATGAATAACACACAGTAACAGAAAAATATTTTCTCTCTATGTTTGAGATTAAAATTTAAATTAGTTTTTTATCTTTTCATGAACAGGAATCAGAACCGTTAACCAAGTAATGCATTCAAGATAATTTGCATATCTTTAACATCGGTCATAAAATTGTTCAGGCAGCCAAATCATTCATACAGTCAAACGTCAGGCGCTGGACAAAATAGATTCTATTTTCTATCATATCAAAGTTTAAATATGAGAATTTCGCTGCTTTTCCAGTCATGTTTTTCTAATATTAATGGTATAAAATAGTTTATAATAGTACTGTATGATAAATTATAAATTTTGCTGAAAAGGCAGGCTTTGAAAAAAAAAAGAGAGAGAGAAAAAGGGGGGGAATTAGGACTCATCTTAAGCACGTCTCTTATCTTTGCATTAATCAGTATTCAATAAATCTTGCCTGAAGAATAAAAAAATTTTAGATATGCAATCATCCTAACGTTAGATTGCTATAAAATGTGAAACACTAAATATAATAGTGAACCTTGAAACCTTGAAGTTTCTAAGTAAGCGTACCAATCCCAAATATTTTAAACCAATTATACAATAAATTATTTCCGGGCGAAAAAATTTGTAATTTCAGGAAGTTTCCTTACATGCAGGGCATTTCAGAAACATTCAAATGAAATTGTTCAGGCAGATAAAAAATTTAGACTATACTTTAGAAACAGTCAGTGTACTTATATTTTTACTTTTGTGATTTGTCTAGCAAACTTCCGATAGCGTTGCAATGATTCGATGGTTAAAAATGGTGCTTGCTGCCTGAGTTTGGTGTTTCGAAATCCCATCTTATCAACTGTAAAGCGAACGGTGTGACGTCACGGAAGAAATCACGCCACCTCGCAAAACGGAAACGGACACTGTTTGTTTTTGTCGTCTGTTTTCCTACCGACTTCTATTTTGTTGACGCAGTTCCGCTTCCAGAAGATAGTTTATATCTTCTCTTTCGCTCGGAGAAGTTCCAAATGCTCCGTAAGGGTGGCACGTAAGATTAGTAATGACTTCTGACGCCGACAGTCCGATACGCTGAAGTATTTGAGGGTATGGGGTTGATTTATTTTTCCAATACTGTTCTGTCACGATGGTATCGGAACATTTTCTTTTTGATTTTGTAGGGTTTTTTATGTAACTTTGCACACGAATTCCGCAGGTGTTTAAAAATGTTTATGATTCTCATTTAAACTGTTTAACATGAAGTGACTTTGCTATAATATAAAGTGACTAATGACTAATGTCCAACTTGAAAAGTATATCCAGTAAAATATTCACCTTCCGCAAATATTCCTGGATTTTGTAACTATGATTGACAGAAATGATCAAGCAATTTTACCTTCTACATGTTGAGTTTCAGAAAACGTGAAGTACACAAAAATTTGGCTGATGAAAGAATTCCTGTATGTAGTCCAGGTGATTTTCATATTTGGAAAATGGGCAATAAGATACTTGAAAAATTAAAAAGTTGAATCTGAAGTGAAATGGAACGAGATTTTTTTTCTATAACCAGAACAATCGTGTTTCTTTCAAATCTGTTAATATTAATTAGTTCTGATTACTCAGCAACTGAAGAAAAGCAGCATATATTTCGACAATAAATATAGTGAAACCTCTCCTGGTGACCACTTCTAAAAGCGGACAGAATTTCCAAGAGCATAAATAAATACCTGCATTAAATATTACTGATAGTAAAGCATATGTATAGTATTTCTGTAAAAGGAATGATTGTTTGAAATAATAAAATCATACGACAAACAGTTTTTTGTAAAGGAGGTGGTCGCCAAAATTGTCTTGTCACCACTAACTTCCGAAAAATCTGGTCACTTTATTGTAACATTAAATGTTCGCATACCTGTAATACTACGACTTCCATTAGATATTTTCAAATTTGCACCGAGATTTGTAAATCAGTTTTACAAATTATTTTATGAAAGCTTTCAAAGAATTAGCTATAATGAATTTTCCAATTGGTATTAGCATTACTTACTTAACTCTGTTCTGTTATTTTTCTGTTATGCTTAAAGAATTCGTTACTCGTTAAAACTTTTGAGCGATTAATTGCGTGAGCGACTCTGTTTCGTGATTTGAGCAAACCGCTCATTGATACTTCGGTCGTAAGAATTCCATCAAAATTGCATGTTATTGCAACCATAGGCGCGAATCTGAATTCCCCCTTTCTATATTATTAGCATTCTTAAAAATATGTCATGTAGTCTAAGCGACAGCAAAGCGAGTTTAATTGAAGTGTTATCCATTCATGCACACAATCACCTTCCTAATAACCGGATTGCAGATTAATTGTGCATTGTTGCCGTATAAAAGTTTTTTATTGCAGAACGATGGAAAAATTACTGTAACAAACCATTAAAATACAGCAAAATGTCTATTGTAAATACAAAAAAGAGAGAACATAAGTGAATATCAGAACGATAGCAGATGATTTAACGATGTTTAGAAACTGTTTTTATCCACAACAGTGCGTAAGGTAAATTGATAGGTTACAGGGACCATAAAAGCAAGTACGGCAACACGTAGGCTCTACCATCAGGTTGCTGATATTATAAATAGGTGGCGCTGTTTTGCAGTGTCGTCATTCAAATACTATTATATTAATCAAACGGCGTTATAATTCAAATTTCTATCATTGCGTTTGTGGTGAATTTATGTTATCGGATAATTTCGTCAATGTTCTTGTTTGCGACAACTCTGAAAAGCAGTCGCTAACCCAAAGTCCCTATAAGCGATAAGAATCAATATATAATTTGGAATCTATAAACGTTGATAAATTATCCATTAAAAATAAATCGCTGACTCTTAAAAGTAAATTAAGTGAACAATAATCTTCTTTTTTGCATTGATGCAATCAATATAAAACAGTAGTATAAACAAAAAAAATTGTTCTATCTATTTTGAAGTGTATTCTTGTTTTGAATGTTGATTTAATATACTTATGAACTTATTCCAAACCGAACCAAATGAACTTATTCTCCAAATTAAACTGCTTAAAAATGCCAGGTAAGTTGCCAGTAGTCATTTTCTGTTAAATATAATATAGTTTAATCTTCCCCCTTCCTGAGTTAATGTCAGATTGTCGTGATTTTGTGTTAACCGTGTGCGACGTGCCCCATATTACCTGGGCTAATCAGGAATCTGCTGTAATGTCGAATCTTGTCATGGAAACCGTTTCTGTAAATCCAGAGATCTGTAAAACACTAGTACAATGAACCCTAAGATGGTGTCCCACGTTTCAAATGATTCTGATCTTCTGGGGAAAGAAAAAGTGACATTCTTTTATGTCTCAGAAATGCTCGTTATTTTCGAAGTGGTCATCTTAGGGAAGTGGTCACTACGAGAGAGTCCAATGTATCTGTAATTGATGTAGCTTATCCTTCGTCCCTGCATGAAGCCACACTAAACCTTATGAGAGTCATAGATGGATATATTTTTGGCTATAGCCTTGAGCATTAGTGGTGACAGAGCAACGTTTTGCAGTTGCAGTCCAATTTTATGGAGAACACCCCCTTAAAGATTGTTCCGCGAGTCTTGTACACTTATTACCAGTCTCTTACTGTAATAATAAATATCCATGCTTTTTCCAAAATGCAAAATCTCGACCAATCATCATAGGACCTTATCCATTAATCACTGTAAGGTATTGACATATTGACAGCCACAACCAGAATGAACCCTAAGGCAAGGACTTTTGTCCTTTATTTTTTTTATTTGTTTTATTGTTGTTAGGAATTGCTATAGAATTACAAAACTACAAAAATTTGGCCTATCATATCTTGATTTTCAAGAAGGCAAAATTATTTATTAAGTTTTGTAGTTTCGAAAAATACCTTGGGGATTGTTTAGCAAGCTAGGGACGGTTGTTTTCTGAGAAATAATGTGTACATAAAATCCCACTCTGCGAGCGTTTTAGTCACGTATTCCTTTTGAAAGAAATATATATGCTGCATACCGTATTTCCTCCAAAAACACCCTATCTTCTTCCGAAAATACTTTTTGATTATATATCAGTGTAATCAGCATGCATAGTTGGAGTTTTGTAAAATGTTTGGATGTCTATCACGTACACTTTGAAGGATAACGCCCGCGTGGCTCCGTTGGAAAAACCGTCCTGAATAACAACGACAGATGAAGTATTTATTATTTAAGCAACGAAATATCTTTCCTTACAACTAGAAGATTGCGTTAGTGAAATGCATTTTGAAAATGAAGGATTGCAAGACAGTATGCAAATCCAGTGAATCTTCCTTAAGTTGACCGCCCACAGTTCCAGACGTTTTAAATCTTCTTTGCAAGTCGTCTTCTTACAGAATTTAGCTATGAATGATCTTTTAAGCCAATATTTATTTATGTTCTCAGAAATATTGGTCGCCGACAGATGTAATCAACTAAGAAAGATGACTGGCCATGAGAAGTTTAGTATTCTTAAGCTGTCATTCAAAAGCATTTGATATACATACTATAAACTACTTAAATGGATTTAAAATGCTGCTATTCATGTACAATTTCTGCTTAAACTAGTACTTTTAATAATTTTAAGATTCCATGCTGAAAAGCGATTTGCCGCTAACGTATTTCTTATATAAGAAAGCTTTTTCGTTATTTTTATAACAGAGTTTTCCAACTTTTTTTTAATGTACCGGCTTTAATAAAACCTGTTAGTCTCAAGAATGATGGCGACTGGAAAATGGGTTAAAATTAAATTATGTCACTATATTCATGAACAAATTTAGTAAAAGAAATGTATGTGATACTTTAAACTTCCATGAAATTTAGAAAGCTGTAAGTTGCTCTATTTAACGTAACTCTTATTCTCTATAACAGATTAAAACTTTTACTTGACAAAGAAGCAAATTTGGATAGCTATCTGTACTTATTGTTAATTAATATTTTAAATGTAATGGCATCTTTGCACCTTTATTTTTGAGACCACTTCGTTGAAGATCCACTGGTAATTCATCATCTGAATTCAAGATAAACCTCCTAATTTTTTCACTGTTTTATGATTGTCAAAGGAAATATGCTAGACTTAATAGACTTAAAAGTGTATACTCAGTAGTGCCAATTTCCAGGTGTGCCAAGCTGATGTAGACACTCCAGTGTCCGAGAGGTAAAGTCGTTGAATATTAGTATCAATTCCAGGTGATCGGTAATGGGCGTTTTCCTGGTGTAACGTGAATGCAAGTTAGTTTCCTTTAGAAAGTCCTCCATGAAGTCATTCCTTCCCTTGAGCATATAGCCCTCGCGTAATTTTCCATAATCAAATAAGCTGATATCAAATATTTTCCAAATAAGTATTAAACATAAACAAAAACTTTTGCTTCCTTCTATTTCACATAATGTTTAGCAGTAGTACGCATTATCATCTGATTTCTCACTCGAAAGAGAAACTACCTGAACAAAGGTTAAGAATATTTCAGGTTTTCCTTCACGTACAGATTTTCCATTTAAAACTGAGAAAATAAATATTAAGGTCACTATCCACACTAGAATTGAGATTTTTACAGAGTTTTCAGAGGAGTCGAGTTTTATATTTTCTCAAATCCGAATCCTAAAAGGTTCTCTTGAATCGTTCATATAAGGATAAAATGAAGAATAAAAATATTTTTTCTGTATAATTTTAACTGTTTTTAATTTAACGAAAATTTGAAATATGCGGTTAATGAAAAACAAATTTAATACTTTTTTAAAATATACCAATTTATTTTACCGAAACAAAAATTTAGTAAATGAAGTATGTAATTAAAACGCTTAAATATTAAGGTTCACCTTCAAAAGTTTTATAGTTTTCTGACATATTTTTTAATTAAAGCAAGAAAGCCAAGGGGATTATTTCAAGAGGTAACTTCGAAAAGCACTAAACATGAAAACTCTAAATTCCTAAATTTTCTCAAAATAAAGAGTGTGACACTTAGGGCCGTTAAAAATTGATATTAGAGATTTTTAAGTCAACTGCAATCACAACATTCGCCTTGTTTTTCTTTAAGAAATACTTTTATTGGTCTGTAATAAATTATTTTTCCCAAAATTTTGAATTAAAATATTAAACGATCTTTCAATTTAGGGTTCGAATGACGGAAAAAACATCAAGATTTCGAATCTCGAATCTCTCGCAAGAATCGTAGTAGGGTTCAAGGTTTCCAAAGTCCCAACATTAGTTTTTTTTTTTCCTTGTCTTATTGCTTAACTAGTATGTATTCTTGAAACTCTTTATGTAATAAAGACTTAATGAATATCAGGACTTTTATATGTTTTTTACGTATTTTAAATATTGTTTCACGTTTCAGATAATTTTGACATATTTTAACATGCTTAATATAATCTTCATATACTTCACATGACACTTAGTAACAGATAGTTATTATGTTTTCGATTTAGCATAAGTAATACCCAAAAAAAATATAGTAAACTCTCTTTTGGATACCACCTCCCTAAGATTACCATTTTGGGAAATGGCCAGCATTCCTGAGACTAAATAGTATACAAAATCATTTCCCCAAGACGATCACTTCTACAGAAAATCAAAATCATCTGGAAAAGAGGTTTATCGTCTTAGAGAAATTTCACTGTATTAAAATGTCAAGACATTTTCTTCTTGCCGAAGCCACGGTCACTTAGGCTGGACACGAATTACCTCACTGTAAAAAAGAGGAGAATGATGCATCTCATCGATCATAATCAAATTCAACTTAAATTGTTAGATATAAATTAAGAAGTAGACGTTGGCAACAGACTTTGGTATCACAATGATCCTATTACTCTGAAAGGAAAGGCGGTCGATACTTAGTCGAAGATCACACATAGCAAACTGGAATAATTTTTATCAGATTAACTGTTCATGATATTTAAACTATAGCAATCTTATCTTAATGAAATACCATTACATATCTTACATGTAATGCTATCTTATTCCCAACTGCTGTAACTGAAACTTCAAATACCATCCATTGTGCTACCAGTTGCTGAGAAATCGAATTCATCAAACAAATAGTTCTCCCGTTCGCAAATGAATTAATGCTATATAAACAATAAAAATGACTTCGAAGGGGCTATTTATATTCGCTGTTGTTCAATTCCTTGACTCCGTGAAGTACTTATTAGTCGCATTTTCGTTGTGCAACACTTTTAACTTTTGAAGAAAATAAATTTTGCAAACCCCTGGCATTTTGCCCTTTTTTAAAATAAAGTCTCTTTTCTCCCAAAATATTTGTTGCAACTTTACATTGAATGGAATGCAGTCGATGTAACTTGCTGACAGCAAAATGGCAGAGGTCAGTCAAAAGAACGGAGGGGGATGGGAGGACGTCGAATAGCTTGTAAATAAACAGACTGGTCTGTAACTTCCGTTACAGGAACCAGACGAGACTGAAAAATCGTTTGGACCACCCTTGACGTTATGTCTGAAAACAAATGCAAATAAATCGCGTCAGTGTATTTGAATGAGTTTAGTAAAGTTATGACTGCATCGCAGCAGGTACAACAGATGGTGACTATGTCTATTATTCCACGCAAAATTACGAAACTGTCTTAAACTAATAATGCAGTTTCCTTAGAAGAGTAACGAAGTATGTTTTTCAGAATTTTTACACTCAAAATAAAGCCAACAACAGATTTCGCATAGGAAAGAACAGCATTTTATCTAGGGACGAGGCATTCGAATCCTGCGAATCTTGAAGAAGATATTTGAACTTTCGTGCATTTTCGCATCATTCGAATTTTTAGAATGTTTTGAAATGAAATTTGGAAAGATTAGTTTGCTGATATTAAATATAAGCGTTTTAAAAATGAAGTTCGTTACAGGTTCAAGCAGATCTTGATCATCAATATCGCGTCGTTTTGGGCAAGTGACCAGAATTTTTGTGGAGAGAATTTACTGTTTTATGTTTAGTATTTATGTGTATTAATTTTTGAAGTAAGTCCCTTCCGTCTGCACTTTTTTGCAATTTAAAAAGATTCTGGAAAAGTGAAAAGAAAAAGCTTCAAACATATTCAAATACATTTTTTAAAATTATACTGATAAAGTGAACTTCAAAATTCAAGAGTTAAATCATGTTTTTCATTACTAAATTTCATTTGTATCTTCTTAAACAACATAGATGTATTAAGATCAAATTTAAGAAATTTGTTTAAAACAAAATTTGAAGTCTGCGTTTAATAAGAAACGAAAAAACCAATGAATCAAAAGCAAATTTAAATTTTTTAAATTAAAAATTTTTAATACTGAGTAATTTTTAATACTGAGTAATATTTTCCTTCTTATTTTTATTCCGAATTATTCTTTCCTTATTATTATTATTATCATTCGAGAAATTTGAAAAATTTTTAGGTAGCGGAATCTACAAAATTCGGTATTTGTTCTTTATAACTTACATATTAGAAAATTTAATACGAAACTGAACATTTCATGGTTTCAAAATTAGATAAACGGGATAAAAAAATTAATTTTAGAAATGTGCTTCAGAATTCATATTCAATAGATCTTAAAATTCGAAATTTATGAGGAGGTGTTTTAATATTTGTTTAAATGTGCTTAAAGTTAAATAGTCTATAAAATCTTACAAAACATTTAGTCCCTTTAAGCTTTCATATTAATTAAAAAAAACGAAACTAAATTTAAGCTGTTAACCGTGCCACAGTGAATGATTTGCAATTTACATAGAACACAGTATCTAAAATTCAAAGCTGAAAAATGCACATACATATGAATACTCTAAGACCACCCTCAATTCCTGACGATTTTGGTCTTTGACGAAGATGGTCGCTTTAGAGAGGCCAACTGAAATACAATTTCTTTTGCTCCCGCAGAAATGCTGGTAACTTTTGGAGATAGTCGATTTAAGGTGTGGTCACCACAAGAAGTTTTACTGTGCGCTTAAATTAGCTTAATGCTATTATAATATAATCACGTGTTTCATGACGATAAACTTCAGCAAATGATTGCATCTAAAAGTGACCATTGTTTCTGAGAACGTAAGTAAATACGAGTATTAAACTTTGGCTGTATCAGACACGATCTCTGTGAAACACGGAAATCATTCACACGGAAATTATTTACAGTGAGCCTTTCCAAGACGACCATTCTGGGTTCCAGATGATTTTGGTCTTCTGTGGAGCTGCTCGTCTTAGAGAGGGGGCATTCAATACGAGTATCTGCATATGGTCTCAAAACTATTGGTCATTTTCAGAAGTGTTCATCTTAGGCAGCACCAGTCGCAACGAAAGGGTCGGCGAACACCCGTTCTAAAGATGTTTCACTGTATTTAAAAAAATGAAATCATAATATTTTAAAGATACTTTTATGATTTTTTTTATAATACATTGATGATATTTACGATTTACTAAACTTAAATATTTTTAGGATAGAAACCCATTAAAATCCTAAATATGAAAATGGTCATTTGCAAAATTATTATTATAAGAGAATTAATTAGATTCAAAAACAAGTACAGAAAAAATTTGGAAAATTTTATAAATTTTTCAATTATTTAGTTTTTATACATAAAATAACTCTTCATGTTTATTTGAAGAAGTTGAAATTCAGGAAAACTTTTTCGAGATGTTCAAAAGGATAATTGCAGAAAATCTGCCCTCTTTTTCCCAGAAATATACGCGATTTTCATTATAGTTTTAACTTATATAATTATTATTATTATTATTATCGCATACTTTTTTGGTGAAATAATGCTAATAATTTTAATAATAATTCTGTGTAACTTGTACAGTATTTTATAGCATATTTTAATTCTAATAATATATCTATGCAGTTATTACTAGCATTAAAATAATGCTAATGGTAATTATGTGCAAGTTACGATAAAATAAGTAAAAACAGTGTAATGTATATGATACTATATATTCGATTAAAACTGACCAAATTTAAATAATCCTTAGAGAGAAATTTGTTCCTTAAGCCATGTTGTAACGCCTGCAAATTTATTTTATTTGCTGTTATTAATGGCTCAACCTCATTTCAGCTTATCTTAAGTATTTACAGCTAACAATAATACTTTAAAATTAATACTACCGATTGTGTATAAAATATATTGTAACGAATTTTGTGTATATGTAAATAATTTCAGTGAATATTTTTTGTTTGTTTGCTTGGTATAATGTAACATGAAAATCTAAAGAAACGAATCTTTGCCGGAAAAGTAAGAATACAGGGGCAAGTCTATTTAACTTTAAGTAAATGGCTATCTCGCTAAAGATAGCCATTTACTTAAATAGACTTGCCCTGTATCGTCAGTTTAGCGAAATAACGATGGTTTTGGCAACTAATTTGACGAAAAATTGCCAAAAGTCATCAAACTTGGTGACCGTGTGGCGACGTTTGGTCCGATCCCTCTATAACTGTAATTAGTACTGTAAATGAATAATTGTAATTGATCTCTATTGTAACCGTACCCGGCCATTATATGTAATTTTAACCTTATATGCATTCCAGTACTTGGGTACTTGAGAAATAGGAAGGTACTAGGGAATTTTCGGCGGCCGGGGGAGGGAACTATATAAATACCAAAGACAGCATCAGTTTATTACTTCAGACTCGATTACGAAATATTGAGATATCTCCGAGTGAGCTTCGCTGTTTACATGCGCTTTGCATTGCGTTGTGCTTAACTTTCTTTGCAGTTTGAAGTATATTTACTGCTTCTGCTCAGTGACACTTATAAGGTATATCTCCCACATTCTTAGCGTGCCTTCGTGGTGTAATGGTCAGCACACTGAGCCGGTATTTCAGAGGTCCGCGGTTCGATTCCCGGCGAAGGCCTTGCATATTTTTCATGACGCCTGCATCGAAATAAACCAAATGTCTCTACACTGGCGCCCGAACTAAAAGGGTTGTGGATGATGACTCTCCACACCCAGGATTTGGCGACTAGGTCCCCTAAAACCCTAGTCGCCCTTTAAAAAGGGGAGTATATAAGGTATATCTCCCACATTCTTAGCTTGCCTTCGTGGTGTAATGGTCAGCACACTGAGCCGGTATTTCAGAGGTCCGCGGTTCGATTCCCGGCGAAGGCCTTGCATATTTTTCATGACTCCTGCATCAAAATAAACCTAATGTCTCTACACACTGAAAAGAGCTGTACGAGTATTTCTGGTGGAAAGTTCCAGAAATGTAATGTTCCTTTTTGTAAAATAAATTTTATCAAGCTATCATTGGTTGTGTGTGCATTCATTCTATTACAAATCCGTGCGCACGCAACATGTCCCAGGTTTACGCTACACGTAGGAAAATATTGAAAACACTTCCATTCCAAGCCAATCCATTCAACAACGGAAAACAGAACGGCGCCATTTTAGTTTCATATAGTTATTGATTGGTTTCATATTTTCGGAGTCGTAAATTTTAAATACGGAAAACCTGAAACTAAATACAAGATTGAAAGCGAGTAACTAAGAATACATCGCACTACAAAAATCAATGATCAGTAAATTTCATATTCCGAGACACAAGCTTTTCATTGAGATCACTTTCCACAGAAAAAATTTTTCGGAAAATAACGAATATTTCTGAGAATATAAATAAACATTAATATTCAGCATCACTTCTATAAAAGCTGTCACCCCCACGCAGGCCAAAATTGTCTGGAACTGTAAGTAGTCTATTAGGGAAATTCCTTTATTTGTTGTACAAAATCACATTTGAAGTTGAATATCAGAGACACTTTCTCATTTGAGGAGAAACTGTATGTCCCCATATTGTGTATTAATGACTAAAGATGGGATGAATTCGAATTTAAATCCCAAATTATTCTGAAAAAAATTCGAAACCGGATGAAACCTTCATATGAAGAAAATTTGAAGGAAAAAAATTACTTAATATTAAAAGTTAAATATAGTTAAATAAAAATTTGAAAAATTATCAAACAGTTTTTAAAAATGCATATATATTTATAACACAATACAACTGAAAATTTATAAATGAAGTGCTGAATTAAAACTCATGATCTCGAGGTTCTTTTCCTCAATATAATCTTGACAAAAAATATTTGAGTAACTGAGTAGTTATTTTATAGCTTTCAGAATATTTTTAACCGAAGCAAATGTAAATGGAATAGGATTGGTTCAAGGGTTATTACAGATAAGTATTAAAGACGGATTGTATAAATTCTATCTAGAAAATTAAGAATGTTGCCCTTAGAGCCACCAGAAAATGATAATGATGAGCAGTAACTACTCAAATTGCAACAATAACTTTTTTAAATGATTGTCTTTATTGAACGATAAAAATCTAATTTTTAAAACGTTCAGCATTAAAACATAGATCGATTTTATAGTTAAGACTTAAAAGATTCTCATGACGAAAACGCAGGCGAAATTTCCACTCTTCGAATCTCGAATCTTTTCGAACCTGGATTCGATTCCAGTCGAACCGGCTGGCTACATGGATGTTGTCGTGGTTTTCCCCATGTGTAATGTGTATAAAAGCCAGTTTCCCTTAGAAAGTCATCCACGAAGACATCCCTCCTCTTAGGCAGATAGCCCTAATGAGCTTTCCATAATCAATTAAACCAAACCTAACCGAATATTTTAAAGTTTCACAGAATCGAGGAAATTGTTAAATTCGTGTTAATTACCATTCCGGTGGCAATGTCGCTAATTTCTTTAACATAGAGCATATGTTCTGTTTTGAGCACATAACGGTAGCTTGTAACGCAGTGTAACGGAAGACTTTTCAGGCGTAATTTACGCTTCAGACAAATCAAGGTTTCATAAACGCAATAACCTGCAGCTTGCCTATCATCGAAACACATAACCTCGGTGTTTACCCCAGGCTACGCAAAATGGACAAACACATGTTCCTCTGCAGCGTCAAAAACCTTGAAATCTATTTCTAGAAATATCGCACAATCTATCCTGCGTTTCGATAAATGGAATTAGGACCTAAACTTTACACCTCCTTCAAACTAAGATGAGGGAAAAAAAACTGACAAACAAGTTAAGTGATTAGACTTATCGCAAAGTCCTCCCCTAGATTTAACACCAGCTGTTCCTTCTTGCTTATCACCACGGCAATTAAGTGTATGCGCTTAAAGTTCGCGTAACATGATTTATCGCAATAAGAGTTCATTGCGAAACACAGTTACAGCTACCGATAATAACACTTTTTTAGGAACGACGGTTGACGTTGTTATCGTGATTTTTGAATTGCTATGGTTGCGTATGCATCGCGAATGCTGATAAGTTTTATCACAGGTTCTGGGTTTAGCTGTTCCCTTCAGCACGTGTGCTTTAATTCTATGACATTGCTGTTATTCTTATCTGTTGTTCGCCTGTTGCTCTACTTTGCAAATAAACGTATGACGAGTTCGTAAGGTCCATGCACCGCCTTCCCAGAAGGAAAAAAAGAATGTGCAAAGAACAAATATATTTTGGTGCATCAGATTGCATTATATAATCCTAATATTTTTCATTTTTCTTATCTGGTTTCCTTTAATTTTTATCTCTCTGTTCATTCTCTTGCAGTATTGCCTTTTTGATGGCAATCAGTTCGTACGACGGGTCTTAATATAAAAACTTCACGTAGATATAAGATATTCTTAACATTGCAAAAATTTCATGCAGGTACAAGATGTAATTAATCTGATTGCTCAAGCGGAAATTGTAACATAATTTCTCAGGCTTTATGTTAGATCTTACAAACAGTATGGGTCGGTGCCAGAGCCGTCACAAGCGGTGCTTTCGCTTTCATAAAAGTGGCAAAATTTTAAAATTTTCAGAATTGGGGAAGAATCGGGTGGTAGAATTTAGGAGTCGCAGTTTGCATCTGACGGCAAAAATCCCTGATAAAAGTGCAGAGCTAATCTAGCTTCAAGCTCGCCCTGTGCTAGTGAGAGGATAAAATTAGTCTGAGACATTAGGTTTTTATTGATAAAAATTAATTGTTGATTAAATTATATTAATAGAAGAGGGAATGGAAAAAATGGCTGTGTTTTGATAGCATTTGTAACTAAACAAAAACACAAGACGTCCGGAAATGGTCCGGATAATCCTTGGATTCATAACAGGGGTGGTGTCCTGAACTGAGAATACAGGTAATAACAATTGAAGAACTTATTAATTTACAGAAGAATGCTTTTTCGAAATAAAGGGAAGGATCCCATGAATTGCTTCCTCGAATGTTTCCTGGAAGATGTTTTAAGGTTAAATAAAGAAATTGGTGAGTAATTTCAGTAACACGCCTATGCATTATCCACATCTCCACGATAGACTTGCTTGAAAAATATTCAGCGTTGTTACGATATTTTATTGTTAAACATCTTTGCATTATCATTGTCTATTCATTCACACGAACTTTAGCTTGTCATGCAAAGAGCTAGATTTTATAACTTAAAAGACATATGCACTTTTTTAAATTAATTTTTTAGAAAATGTAAAGAATTATATTTTCTAAACTATGACAACCCTTTGGTTGGGAGATTTTCTAAACTATGACAACCCTTTGGTTGGGAGACATGAGGTAACGCTGTTGGAGAATCAAAAACAGAAGAGAACTGCACAACAATACCTATTACACACACTTTATTATCTGAAAATGCTCGCTCTTTCGAATTCAGTTGCAAAGCTACATCAAATGCTATTGGAAGTACTTTCAGAAGACTTTCTTTTCTGCATGTTTTCCGCTGTAAACTGTCATTTTCTCAACTGTACCAGAGTCGATGGAGGTCAACAATGTAAATTTAATAGCTTGCTTTTCCAGTCTAATAACATAAAGCATAAAACTAATAAACATAAAACTCTGCAATTAAAATAGACTCTCTGAACAAAAAGCGGTATTTTATTACAAATTTATTGCAAAAGAAGTCATTCGTAATTACTCCATTTCAAATTACATACAAAAAAAAGAGCGTCATTACAAAAGAAAAGGAAACTTAGAATAAGAACATTTTTTTTCTTTTTCATTTCTGCAATAGTACCGTCTTTGAAATTGATTAGCTTACTATCGAATAAATTATAGTACTGGCATAACCTACCTAAGACGAACAGACCAAAATTTGTATGGAACTGTGGATGATCGTGCTAAAAGATTTAATTTATTTGTAAACGAAAACAAAACTAAATATTAATCTTGCTTAAAATCCGACTTACAACTTAGTCACTTTGTCACTTAAGTTTGATAAATTGGCAATTATAAATTTGAAAAAGTTAACAGTTTTAGATTATAAATTTTATTCTTTACTATATATTTGATTAAATTTTCAATTATAAATTTGAAAAAGTTAACAGGATCGGAGATAAATAACAAAAATGTGTTGGCCCCAGAAATATATAAAAGAATTATTGCTGCAAACAGATGTTTTTATGCCCCGAAGAGTTATTTAAAATCCAGCTTTCTTAAATTAAGAATTAAATTGCTTCTTTACAAAAGTCTTGTAAGATTTGTTTTGACTTTATGCATCAGAGACTTGGACAGTGACTTTACGTGATGACGAAGCTCTGGGAATTTTTGAGCGAAAGATCTTACGTTGCACTCCTGGTGGGGTTTAAGTGAATGGATCACGGAGAAGAAGATCTAATCTATAACTAGTATAAAATTTACAAACAACCTGATATTATAAAATTCGTCAAATTACAGAGCCTTAAAAGGGCTGGCTATCTGGCTAGAATGAATGAAAATGGTTGCTGCAAGAAAATCTTTCTGGCAAAATCCATAGGAAATAGACCTCGGGGCAAACCCCCGCTAAGATGGATTGATTCTGTCGAAAAAGATCTTAATATTTTAAAGGATAAAAACTGGAAAACAGTTGCCAAAAGTACAGATGCCTGGGGAAGGCCAGGGCCCACCCAGGGCTGTCCAGCCATTGAAGAAGAAGTGGGTGTTCGGCTTGGAAAAACTTCATTGTATACATTTGAAAATAAATATATGCCAGTATATGGTACCTATTCTAAAAGCTGGTACCTATTCTATTATGGTTGGTACTAAGGTACCTATTCTATTATATAAAAGCTGAGGAAAGAAATCTGAAAAAATCTCGAGACGACTACTTATGGAAAAATTCATTTAGAAGGTTGCCACAGAAAGATGTTTCGTTATTTTATCATTCTTTTAAGAAGTGATCTACGGAGGGAATTCATCATGGTGATTTTATCGTATTTAAATGACACAATAAACCCCTGTACGATGACCGTGGATCTAGACATTTGTGGTGGTGGTCGTCTTAAAAAATGTTTTTAAATTCGATCTTTATATGGATGACAATTACTGAAGAAAACTCTTTTTATCCAGAGGTACTCGTCTGAGGACAAAGGTCGTTGCTAGTGTAACATCCTGTAAAATTCAAAAAATTGCTTTTTAGTGCACCTGTGAAACTAGTGGGAAGTAATATTGGCCTCAAACTGATAGCAACCAGAGTTAATTCAAAGAACTGCGATTTATATGAAAACAGATGCGGACATACTAACAATACTTTAAAAAGACGTTTTGAATGTGTTTCGCAATGTTTCAGAGCTTCAATATTTTGTTTAAAAATAGCAGTAGAAAGAAAATGCGTTGATAACTTAATAAACAAATCTAAAATAACCTTTTTAATACATTAGCAATGATTAATTTTATCAGTTGTTTTCTGAGGTATAAGAACTTCAGTACATTAAAGCAACGCCAAATACAAAACCCAGAAGTTTAAAATTTTCACTCCTTTAAAGAAATGACGGTTATTAAAAAAACATTGATAACATGGATACCATATTTATTATGGTATCAATATAGAATTCAAAGTATAAATTTATTAATACAACTTCTCCATGTAGACAATTCTGAAAGTGACTAATATTTCTAAGAACGTAAAGAAATACTGACAGTATTAAGAAGACCACGTTTATCTGGAGCTATATGGTCGTCTTAGAGGAGGATCATTGAATACGGACAGCAATGAACTCTCTTCAAGACGTACTTTGAGACAATGACTTTATGAAAAAATAAGAGCGTTTCTTGGCCTGAAAATTACTGCAGTGAAACTATATTCAGCGTTAAAACACTAACTATCAGAAATGCATGAAATTTAATTCACCTGTATGGTAGCCAGGCACAAAAATGATTTCGTGATGTTTAAAGGTAAAGAATAACTGGCTAATATGGTTTTTCTCAGGGCCAGGCACGCTGGTACCTTCTTTTTTCTTTACCTTATAGCTAATTTTATGCCTCTTTCTACAAATGAATCTAAACCCTAAATATACACTGATAAAACTTAACAAAGATTTAATATAAACAAGTATTTACATAGTAATTTATTATAAATTTAATAGATTTAATACAAATAAGTGTTTACATAGTAATTTATTATAAATTTAATAGATTTAATATAAACAAGTGCTAAGTGCTTACATAGTAATTTATTATACATTTAATAGATTTAATGTAAACAAGTATTTACATAGTAATTTATTATAAATTTAATAGATTTAATATAAACAAGTATTTACATAGTAATTGATTATAAATTTAATAGATTTAATATAAACAAGTGTTTACATAGTAATTGATTATAAATTTAATCTGATTAAGCATTTTTTACATATTTTGATAAGGTTAGAAATTTGGAGGTTTTTATTTATCGTTAATATGCATTTTGGCTTTTAACTTATATACCATATTTGAAACACTGGTGATCTGGTCGGTGCTCGAATCTCGACGAATGGGTTGATTGCAATGGTTGGTTTTCGTGGTTCTCCCCGTGTGTTTTCCCCATATACGAGCAGTTTTCTATAGAAAGTCTTCCACGAAGGCATCCCTTTACTAAAACAAATTGCACTCGTTTCAAGTATGTATTGTAAATAAAATGCTTTTGAAGTATGTTATTCTATTTCATTCCATGCGCACTGAAATGACTGTTACAAAAATGGTTTTTGTTTCAAAGTATGTATTGTAAATAAAATGCTTTTAAAGTATTGTTAGAAATTCCAA